>BQNB010024080.1:31719-55506 GCA_026074375.1 Tanacetum coccineum
TTAAACCAGTAGCCGTGAAACAAAAGCAATGTAGTGTAGTGTCTCACCCTGTGCTCACAATGCTGGCTGGCCCTTTCACAGAAGACTGGGCTTGATTCGTGGCACATAAACCACACTATTCATGTCGCGGATGCCTATTAGTCATGAAAATACATGAAAGAAACATCAATTCTGAAACTAAAACAAAGTATTAAACTGAAACATGCTCCAAGTAAACATTTATTCATGTTATATTTTTTGCGCCATTTTTTGAAAAATAATCATATTCGTACATTCCCGATGTCTTCTCCAACAAGGTATGAATCTACGGCTCCAGCGACTTCCATGCCCCCTGCTTTGGTGACTGCTAAAACAACAACCATTCCAATCTCCTTAGCTGCTCCATTAATCACCACCTGTACCCGTACCAACGCAAGAAAACAAACATTGTTAAGAAACATCATTATTTACGCGTATTATGGTCTAGCGATATCAAAAATTGCCAACAACCAACATGTTATGTTATGTTATGGGTTCAAGTCTCGTTAAACAAATATTTGTATAAACACTTTTCATACAAAAATATATCATTAGTATACCTTAATGTTGTTTTGAGGAGGCTGTTGTTGCATTGAGCAAGAGATGGTATGATAATGAATTTTAAGGTAAAATGAAGCCATAGGTTTTGGGGCATGGATTTGGATTCTGAGAGCAGCCATTGTTTCAACCTTGAAATTATAACAAATATTATATATTTAAGCATAAAAAAAGTCATACAATCGCAAAAGCCCTAAATTATTACTACAATACGCTTATTAATCCAAATCAAATCACAAGCTAGGATTAGAAAACAAATAATTTCAATTAACATGACAAGTGAACAAATAAAATTGCTAATAATAAGAGCGTAACCTGATAGCATATACAATAGTGGTGACTTGGGGGTTTGTTGTTGATGTGAGCGGCGGAGATGGTGGTTGTTATAGCGGTGGTTACATCGGTGACAATGGTGAGCAGGGCTATGATTGGGGTGGAGCGGCGGTTTTTTTGTGTTTTTTTTTAAGGCCCGCCCATTTTTACTAAATAGATCGGCTATTTAGAGAACTGATCTATATAAAGGCAAAAGTGATTAAAGCCGGGAGTTTGTGAAGTATAAATAGATCGGTTCCGTAATAATAACCGATTTAATTATATTTAAAATTAAATAGATCGGTCTTTATCCTAATAACCGTTCTTTTTGTTAAACTTTTCCCCTTTTTCCATCATATAGATCGGTTTTTAACAAAACCGCGCTATATGGAGTGATCTATATAAGCCTTTGTGTAGTAGTTAAATAATATCACCTGATCAAATTGATGAAGAGAAGAAAAGATGATTGATTGATTCGTTTAGTGCCCTAATAATTTTCATTCGATTCTTTATTGATGTAACCACAACGTTATAACCTGAACATGAGAACATGTTACACTATTTTATTGTTTAAAAGAATATTATATAAGCACAAAATTAAGCAAATATGAACGCACCACAACTGCGATTGAATTCTATTTAGGTAACCTGCGAATCTACGATTGAATTATTGATAAGTTGACTTGAGGGATATTATATAATATTAGTTGGTTACTCGCGCATAGCGGCGGTAATAGAAAATTTACTAATTTAACTCTTTACGCAATTTCCTACCCGCTTAGTAATTTCGTTTCACTACACTTTAAATGTATGTGTTCGTTTGGGTTTACCGTAGCTTTCCCGCAACACCATATTAACATCATCATTCTCGCATGTAAAGAGACAACACACTCTCCGAAAGTATATAGTTTTAACGTACCAAGTTTATATTTAATTAAGGTTAAAGTTGTAAAAAATATACATCAACATAAAATAAACCCATTAAAAATGTAGAAAACAAAAAAATTATAAAATATAACAAAATGTATGTTAAATTAAAGAGCACAAAATTTTAAAAGATATGGTGAAATTAGATCATAATAAAATTAAATTGATAAAAATATATCTCGACATGATTTTTGTTACAAATTGATCTGATACATTCACTACCAACTGTGTGATGGAACTGATGGTGATCTACTGATCTTTAAACCTGTAAAACTTCCACTCCTATTGTGTCGTTCTTTATTATAACCGTATAAAAGAATATTGAAATAGTCAGTATGCAGTATATAGTAACGTACTAACGTAGGTTTAATATCTATAATGTGAAGTGGGCTTAGTACTGATATGGGCCAAAATGAACCTGGTATAGTTACACATGAACTCATAATTTGATGCCCCTTCTCTTGTGCTGCCCTTGGGCCGTCGCCCACATGGCCCATAGCCAAATCCGGGCCTGCTTCAAGAATCAACTAGTCTAGCCTTATGTGTCTTTAGATTATGCTTGTTGTAATATTCATACCATTGTCGTATGAATCTATCCTATTATTGTTCTATTGTAGTATGCATTTTATGCTTCTTGTAGTTGTTTCTTTATTAATGAATGAAAATCCTTTATGGATGATTTGTATCTCTGATATATTTGTCATGGTATTGCAACTTGTTAGAAATGTTTTTTTGCACTTGTACTTCTAACCTTGTTTTGTAGCCAACAAATTATCATAAGATCGATCCTTTGGTGCCCCAAATGAGGGGGGCCTACATCAAGGGGGGGTCTTGGCATCATCAATTTCTTTCTCTCTACAACTCGACGATACACCTTTTTGGATTCGACAAAAAGGGAGAGAAATGGATTAAAACTCATTAATAACTTGAAAACTTTAATTTTATACAAAATGAGTTTATATTTTGTCATCATCAAAAAGGGGGAGATTGTTAATACAAATAATGTCTAAAAACGCTATTTGTATTTTTCGATCTCTCTATGTTTTGAAGATGACAAAACGTAAAAACATTTATGATAAAAATAAATGTTTACAAATTATTAATAGTAATTTTCCATTTCCTATATAAATCACTTAAGGTATCGATAAACAAATCCTTAAACATAATTAGTAATCAAGAAATATTTTTCCTTAAAACTTGACATTTTCACAAAACTATTTTTACAAAAATAAATACATAAACAAAAATACTTTTTAAAAGAAATGTTTTCTTTAATTATAAAATTTCAAATCTGATTTTCCCCATAAAATGGAAGCTTTCATAACAGTTTTAACCTTCCCCACAAAAAGACAAAAAAGAGAGCGGAGTCTAGTGGCGGCCCCCAGATATATTTAGGACCGCCGGGACCGCCACCAGATAGCCGTTGGATTTCCTGGCTATAAATACTACTCCATATCCTGAAGAAAAACTAACCTCTTTGCACGAATTTTTCTCTTAACTTTCTCTCACTAAAAACCTTCTTTCTCTCTCTAAAACAACTTGATCATTAACATAGTTTTATCTTGTTTCAAGTGATCAAATCTCTCCTTCCTCATTCTTCTATCAAGTGCAAGAGAAGAACAATCGTATTCGTCAAGAAACGAATTGTTATAGTCTAGTGATTTCTTCTCCTTTCTTCTAAGTATCAAATCTCTATTCCATTTATATTGTGTGATTGTTTTAGATGGATAGTGTATAAATCCGATAGTGTAGATATTGTGATTGAGTAGTGTTCAAGAAGTGGTAGAGTGGTTCTAGCTAAGATTATGAATCAACATTTAGCTTAGTGTTGGAAAACAACGTAAGCGAAGTGTAAACGGTTTTCTTCGCCTAAAAGGAGCTTGTTGACATAGTGAAATCTCGAGTCGATACTCAGGGAGTGGAGTAGGGCGAAGAAGAGATTCGTAGCCGAACCACTATAAATCTTGGCGTCCTAGTTTGAGTGTTCCTTTCCTTATCTCTTTATGTTGTTGTGTTTATTACTTAGTTTTAGTTTAGTTATTGTAAGTAAATTGTTGGTTGGTTCAACATACACTCGAATCTAAATATTTTGGAAGCAAACTTTTAAAACGTAAAATTAATTAGTAAACTATTCAACCCCCTTTCTAGTTTCCACATACTGTTTTCGTCAGAGCAGTTACCATGTTGACGATAGTGAGTCAATATCTTTGTTAGTCAATAAATCAAGTGTTTCATATATTAATCCTTTTTAGAGGTGATGACATCAAATAACGTGTATATTATAGCATCATTTATCCCATGTAATTAACCCATTTTGTATAATTATTGCAAGAATTGTTACTTAATCGTTTATATTTGAGAATTGCAGTAATTATGGAGTACTTGGTGAAGATTATCTAAAAGGCACGCATTTTGGAGCTTAAATGAAGAGTTCGAGAAAGTTTAGTGATCTGACAGCAAATACGCTGTATTATTCTAGACCTATACGATGTATCCAAGACTTTGACGAATCAAAAGACCATTGCCTGACTTTGAAGAACACGCCGTATGCACATCAATGATACGCCGTATATAATACTTTGGTCAACAAAGAAGAACCAACTGATTTTACATCAATACGCCGTATCCATCAATAAGATACAGCATATCCGTGCCAACACTTCACAAGAAACCACGAAGACATAAAGACCAATACGTCGTATCCATGAGACCCATATACGCCGTATTCAAGATATAGAAGGTGAATATTCTGGAAGATATCAAACGTGGTCCTTACTCTAAGAAATCCCAATACGTCGTATCCCACATCGCCTGATACGGCATATCGACTAGTTTCTAGACACTATAAATAACAGCCCAAAACATCATATGGCGTATTGACTAGTTTCCAGACCCTACTAAATAACAGCCCAAAACTCAGTTTTAGGCATGTAAGTGAATCCCTAAACCACCAAGTCGACCAAGAGACGAATAAAGGAGAATAGAAGGTCAGAAAAGAGCCTCAAGATCATATGGGGGGTGGGGGGGAGAGAAAAACTCTTGTAATTTCACGAACCGAATACCCGTTACCGATTAAGTTTCTTTATTTAATCTGTTCATAAATCAAACTGTGTGTATTTTACAATGACTATCGCTTGATACTTTAGGTATCAGCCATGTTATTGAAGATCTAATGTTTGGTTTGTTGATCTTGATTGCTAATTATCATTGATTATTGATTATGTATATTGACAAGATATATTTATGTGCTTAAGTATGCTGACCTATCATTCAACTAGTCTAGTTCCCTACAGAATTTAATGATGCGCTGCAACTGCCGGTGTTGTTTTTGGCGTAGGCTAAGAGTCCGAGATAGCTCTCCATATAGTAATGCGTATAGGTGGAACAAATAGGATCACTAATAACGTCCTGCTTGCCTCGATTGAACTGGTTGTACCGTAGTAGGGGTGCTTAGTACTAAAACTAATAACGTTCAGATCATCTGGTAGTAGTTTGGAATTGTGACTACCCACCTAACACAATGTTACCTTAAGCTAAGTGGGTAAATAGCTTTATGACCTTGAGGTTAGTAATGACACAATACGTGTTGTCCTCTAGATGAATTTAAAATCAATAATAAGGAGCTTTATGCCGATGCATCTAATATAACAGAATTAGTGTGTCTAGGTCGTTAGAAGACAGTAGCCAAAGTCTAAAAATGAAATCCCATTCGAGATAAGTCAATCATTGCCACTAATAAACAAAACCTGTTTTTTAGCAGATTATTACATGGTTGATACGTTTTTTCTTAACATTAGTTCATTGACATCGCTTCTCTATCGTTTGCTTGTTTCTTCTTGTGTGTGTTTATTGCTTTACTTGTCATCAAAACCTTAGGTTAGATGCATAAAACCGTGCTAGTCTCTCAGGTAGAAACCCCCTTTTGCATTAGTTTTAGGTTTAACCTAGATAACTAATACTGATAGAATTAGGAATTAACGCCCTCGCTCTTAGTGATCGACACCCTACTTACCACGAAACTCCATCGGACCGGGTACACTGCATGTTAAAGTGTTGTTTTTAGGTATAGTCGGCATAAAATAGATAGTAAAATCTGATACACAAATAACACCTACACAACGACACATCAAGTTTTTGGCGCCGTTGCCGGGGAGTAAAGTTATTTAATTCTTATTTATTAGTGTTTTAGTTTAGTTTAGTTTAGATTAATTTGCATATTTGTGTGTTTGTTTTGTGTGTTTAATTTTCTGCATTGTATATTTTTACATATTGTGTGTTTGTGTGTTTTCTGCATTATTACAGTCTTCTGTAATATTTTGAGTCGAATACTCAATACGGCGTATAATTTTTTTAACCAATACAACGTATTCGACTCTATCATCAATAAGGCGTATTCAGTAAACTGAATACGACGTATTAGGCTATTTGACAGTTTTTTCTAGCAAATTTATTACAGGTTAAAATGGATGACCCCAACATTACTATGGAGGAGTATATCAGACTTCAGGAAGAAAATCTCGTAGGCGTGGTAAGGTGTATAACTCGGAAATTGCTACGTATGGTAAGATCTGGGATAATGAAGACGTTCACGACCTCGGATCTGTTGAAAATGAATTCCCAGCTATAGTCTTTAATGACACGTTAACATCTGAAACAACACTCTCGTGTGAGCCTACGGTGAGTTCTCTTAATAATGATGAAATAGACTTTAGAATATCGTTTGATGAATCCGACGATGAAGATTGCACGGTAATTTTTGACAAAAATTCATTTTCTTACAAAATAATTTATGTCAACGATTTAAAAACGGATTCATAAAATGATAATGATAAAGTCAATATGCATTCGTTCCTACCACCCGAGCCTACGGTCAGTTGTTTTGATGATTTATACTTCTTTAAAGATTTTGAGAATGAATTTCCAGCCATTGTTTTGGTCAGTTATTTTTTTTGATTGCTATGATTTTTATTTATACTTCCTTTTTTGAAAGATTTTGAGAAGGATGAATGAAATTCCTCTGCAATTAGTTACAATGTATGCCCTAGTCCATCTAAATCAGATTTATTAGCTGACCACCCGATTTTAAACCCTCAACATATCGATGAAATATAAGTTGTAGATGAAACCATTGTCTTCCTAAAATGTGTTTTTTGATGAAGAGAAATAAAACGTTTTTTTAAAACTTTAATGATCTATTTCCTTTTAACGTAATTTATCCCAATGATTCAAAATCGGATAAGGACAATGATGATGATAATAAAGTCGTTATTGAAACACTCTTTCGTGGATTTATCTGTCAAACCATTACATGATGTCGTACATAAATGTATCGATGATGTGCATATACACATGAGTCAAATAAGCTTTTGGAAAAAGTCATTGATAAATCTAATCTATTTTTCAAAACCTAAAAACTTCTTATAATGGATTAAATTTTAATATCATGACTTGGACATCATCTTAACTAAGGTGATGTCCATTTAATCTTTCCTAATCAAAGAATGTGTATGTGCCATTTGGCATCCTGTTCCGACCCCAATGTTTTTTAAGGTGGGATTAAATTGGGGCAAGTTACTTAAAGAATTTTCTGTAAACAAAATGGCTTGCCGGGAGGACAACCGAATGTATTTTCAATTTTTATTAGTATGTCTTCCCAGATTTTCTATACGAGTATCCAAACCCTATGGATGACGGTGTATTACATTTATGGAAGTTATCAGTCTTATTTTCAACACAGTCTATACGGGTATTTGTTAAAACGAATATTACAGCGTATTAGTACAGGTATCTATAACGGCGTATCCTAGGGTATGGATACGCCATATCGACTTCTTATACAGTTTTTAGGTATGTATTCGAGTCTAACAAACGAATACACGAAGATAGGAATTGCATTTTGTTTTTTGAGAATTTACAGAGCAGGGACCTTGTTAAAGAATTATCGACGAAATATTGGTGGAGAAATTTACAGAAACTTTGGAGATCTTTGATGTGTTGAAGTCTTGAAACTTCAATGGCGGTATTCTAACACAATCTTGCTAATAAACTCACATGGAGATTACAGAGCAAAATATCAGGGGAGTTTCTTATTTTAATTCTTTTAATTCCCGTATTTTAATCGAGTGTTTTATATATACACGAGGACGTTGTAATAATCTCAAGTCCAGGGGGTAGAATTAGAATGTTATACCTTTTGTGTCCTAATTTTCACATAAAATGCTTAAATTATGCTCAAATTTAATTTTTTTCAAGCATACTTTTGTGAAATTACTTGTTACATAACTTGCACACAATAACCCTTATTAGATATTGTGAGGATTTAACCTTATTCGTTTCCAAATGTTTACCCAAATTTCACAAAATTAAGTGTGCGGTGATGTAGTAGATTTAGAATTGTGTGTATATTTTTGAGACCGCCTAGTGATAAGTATATGGATTTAGATGAGTACTTGTTTAAAATTGGTTTTTAAATTTAAAATTACACCAAATCGCCTTACATGTTGCTTATTAACTACTACAACGGTTAGTTAACCATATGATTAACCCCTTTGTTTTAATATTATTTTATCCCCTCAATTTAGAGTAATGATACCATAAACAAACCCGTAGAGCAAGTCCTTTAGAATACACCAATTATTTGTTGTGTTACACCTTTACACCTTGCCCACCCTGTTTAGATATGTTTATTGTTGGACCCTTTGCTAGTGCTTAAAGTGTAAAGTTTGCTATTCCCAAGTCTATGTGTCTATTTTGGTCGGTTCGAACGGAAAATTTGCCAATTGCAAATGGGAATGTTATTATTATAATCAAAATCATGTATTTTTACTACCATCACAATTATTGTTACGTCCGAAGAATGAAGAATTATCGAGAATATTATCCGAATATTACTTATGATCGTGTAAGATGGTAAAAATACACGATGTTTAGTAGTATATTTAGAAAAAAGATCAAAAAAAAACAAAAAGAAAAAAAAAGAAAAAATTAGAAAATCGCAATAAAAAAGAGAGAAAGAAAGTTTGAAGATAATCGTTTCGCAACTACCGAAGGAATTACACGAAGGATCGATTTATTCTTGTTTAAATCGACGATGCTAGAGTATTATATAAGTGGAAGATATCGCACTTGCCTTGTATGTATGTAATGTATGGGATTAGTGGGAAGTTGGCCGTTAAGGAACGAACTTAAGGGTTGTAGTTTCTTGTTCTATGATCAGACGTCAGTAAGAGTTGTGTCTTTATCATGGTAACCATCGGGAAAAAGTGTCTAGCAACTTGTACCTTAGACTTAATCTATTTGTTTTGTAAATTTTTATTTAACAACAATTTAATTCCCTTTCTCTACATCAGTTAAATCCATGAATGGGTTTTACCGCGAAATGAGGAGTGTCGAGCACGTGCATGTCTATTCTGTCGTTACGGCCATGTATGCGATGTACTCAGCTGCCTTGATTGGTTTCCTTACTAATTGGTGAAATGTTAGAACTCTCTTGTGTTTCTCTCACTAGAAACTAGCTAAACCACTCGAATCATCACCCGTGTTATGAATTAAACGATCCTACAATTCGAATGGGGATGTGATCGAACACACATGTCTATTCCACCGTTACGGCCATGTATGTGTGCTTCAGCTGCCTTGTTGGAATGGTACTTCTGGTGAAAGATTGTAGAATGATCAACCCTAAACCTTTCCATAAAACTTGTTACTCCTTAGCTTTAGCGATGTAGATATGTGTCCTTACCAAGCTTATGATAGAATACTTGTCATGACCGAGCAATTAAGCGAATTAGTTACATGTTACCACATAGATTAGTTGAGTGATTTGAGTATTTTCATCTTCCTATTTTCGAGGTGTTTAGTTGTGTACTTGTAATAGATCAAATAAATGCTTTAACGGAAAATATCCTTAGGGATACATTTTTATAAACTTCTAAAGGCTACTTGAGGACAAGTAGGATTCAAGTGGAGGGATATTTGATGACATCAAATAACGTCTATTTTATAGCATCATTTATCCTATGTAATTAACCCATTTTGTATAATTATTGCAAGAATTGTTACTTAATCATTTATATTTGAGAATTGCAGTAATTATGGATAACTTGGTGAAGATTATCTAAAATGCACGCATTTTGGAGCTAAAATAAAGAGTTCGAGAAAGTCTACTGATCTGACAGCAAATATGCCGTATTATTCTAGACATATACGACGTATCCAAGACTTTGACGAATCAAAAGACCATTGCCTGACTTTGAAGAACACGCCATATCCACATCAACGATACGTCGTACATAATACTTTGGTTAACGAAGAAGAACCAACTGATTTTACATCAATACGCCGTATCCATCAATAAGATACGGCGTATCCGTGCCTACACTTCACAAGAAACCACGAAGACATAAAGACCAATACGTCGTATCCATGAGACCCCTATACGCCGTATTCACAATATAGTAATAAAATATTCTGGAAGATATCAAACGTGATCCTTACTCCAAGAAATCCCCAGTACGCCATATCCTACATTACTCGATACGACATATTGATGAGTTTCCAGACTTAATAAATAGACAATTTTAAACTCAATTTTAGGTATGCAAGTGAATCCCTAAGCCACCAAGTCGACCAAGAGACGAATAAAGGAGCCTAGAAGGTCAGAAAAGAGCCTCAAGATCATAGGAAAACTCTTGTAATCTTCGCGCAACCGAATATGCGTTCGATTAAGGTTTATTTATTTTAATCGTTCATATATCAAACCATGTGTATTTTTACAATGAATATCGGCTGATAATGTTTATGAAGATCTAATGTTTGGTTTGTTTATCTTGATTGCTTAATTTATCGTTGATTATTGTTTATGTTTATCAAATTATATTCGTTTACGTGCTTAAGTATGCGACCTATCATTCAACTGGGTCTAGTCCTACATATTTAATGCGCTGCAACTTTGGTGTTGTATGGGCGTAGGCTAAGAGTCCGGGATTGCTCTTCATATTACAATATATATATCTAGAATCATAGGATCAAAAATATTGACTTATCTTTGCCCTTTGATTGTGAGCTTAGTTAAGCCATAAGGTGACCTTGGTACCAACGAGTACGTTCTAATCAATTGGTAAGGACTCGGACAGTAGACTACTAGTATATAAAGAGCCGTTAAGCAGTAAGTGGGTAAAGTCTCCATGAGCTAGGGTTTAGTAAGAGCACCGTTATTAATCTCCTAAGATAGATTATAATCAACAAATGCTTGCTTTATGCGGATGCGTCTAATTGTGACAGGATTAGCGTGTCTAGGTCTTAGGATGAAGTCCCGCCTAAGTCTAGGAATGATATGCCCTTTGAGATAAGTCAATCATTGCACTAATAAACAAACCTGTGTTTTATCGAATTATTCATGGTTGATATGTTTTTCTTACATTATTTCTTGACCGCCTCTCTATCGTTTGCTTGTCTTCTTGTGTGTGTTTATTGCTTTACTTGTCATCAAAACCTTAGGTTAGATACACAAAACCGTACCAGTCTCTCAGGCTGAAACCCCCTATTGCACTAGTTTTAGGTTTAACTTAGATAACTAAAATACTGATAGAATTAGGAATTAACGCTCTCGCTCTTAGTGATCGACACCCTACTTACCATGAAACTCCATCTGACCGGGTACACTGCCCGTTAAAGTGTTGTTTTTAGGTATAGTCGACATAAAATAAATAGTAAAACTTGATACATAAATAACACCTACACAACAACACATCAAGAGGATTGCAATCTTAATTGATTCATTTTTTGAGAGGTTGTCCCGCAAATGGCTCAAAAATGTCAAACAACGCTTTTCGGCACGACCGTTATTGTCAATACTTGAGTGTAGAAATTTAATTTTAAAACATGTCATGTGAATAGTCTAAATTCATGGAAAAGTGATTATGAACTCAATAAAAATACAAGGAACCTTCGGGTCACATTTTAAAATCACGAACATTGGGTATTAAGATAACTCGACACAAAACAAAGATACCGAGACCCCCTAGGATCCCCTAGTCGGACGATCGCGAACAACCCTCAATGTGACAAAGAAGGATTAGGAATTTAGAGGAATGTTTCTAAAGGACTAGATATTATTCCTTTTGCACACACACTTTCATTTGAAAACACACACAACACAAAACATTTCCTCTTTTTCTCTCTTGGTGCCGTTCGAACACAAGCACACACACAAACACATTTGTTTTTCAAATTTGATCAGAAACATGAAGAATCTAAGCGTTTTAGGTTGAAAATAAAAGGATTTGGTATACAAAAACAACGTTTGGGTTGTTTGGTTTTGCGTCGATCTCGTCTTCAAAACCCTTTTTGGTAAGTCTTCAAAATCAAAACTTTCTTGTACTTTTGGTAGTCTAATGATGCGTAGATGTTAGTTGTACGGTGCGTTTTCTAAAAATCAAAACACGAAAAACGTACGAAACCCTTAAAGGGGTGCGTTTTTTGTTTGAATACAAGGAAAAAAGAAACAAAGGTTGGTCATTTTGATAAAGTGGTTGTGTTGGAGAGATAACATTATTTGCTAGTTTTAGCGTATAGCTTATTCGGCTTATTTATAAGCTCTAGCGAGCTTATTTTGGCTTGAAAATCCATAAGGGACAAAAAGGAAGCGTCTTTGGTTATTTACCTCTTATGACATATTTGCATAGCTTATTTTAATAGCTTATTAGGTTGACCAAGTATACTACGTAGCTTATTAGCTCATTATTAAGCTATACCTACTCGTTTTGGGCTTATAAGGCTCACGGCCCAATAAGGCAAAATAAGCTGTGGCTTTTTGTGTACCTTATTGTGGTCCGGCTTATTTTGATATCGATTGCCTAGACTTATATTTACTAATGGGCCTTAGTATTGGGCCTAAATCGTATTTCATATTTACTAATAACCTATTTGACCTATATTGGGCCTTAAGGCCCAATAAGCGAAAAATTGTCTTTATAAGCTCTTAGATCGTATTTTGAAAACGATTTACACGTGTAATCTTAAGTTAGTCTTTTGGAAAGAAGGATTTTGATGAATTGTGGTGAAAGCGTAGATTTTGGGAAAATGTCGAAATTGATTTATTTGGGAAAAGTGTTTGGAAAATAAGGTTTGAAAATCTTGGAAAACATTGTATAAACGTACGGGTCATGTCGAAATTTCATAAAAATCTTATACTCAACATATTTTCAAAAACTTACTTTTCTCAATAAAATAATAATATATTATTATTTAAATAAATCGACTAAAAGAAGAAAATGCATTTTATAAATTTTACAAATTATAATACTTCTCCGAAACGTTTTGTATAATTAAAACGTATCATTTCGTACAATCAATACAATTAAACAAGGTAACTAGGGTTAACGGATGGATTTACTGAAACATATTCATTTGTGTATACTATTCAAGTTATGCTATTTTACTTGACTATTTTCTTAAATAGTATAAGTATACATATTATCTAAAGTATATACGTGGTATATCATCTTCGTGTCTAAATCGCCAACCGCAACGCAACCACTAATACTAGGAACAATAACACGAAACATTTTCAAAAACACCTATGCATCACTTACAAGTACACATTTCAAGTGTTAAGCTAAGTCAATCAAATTGCTAGGTCGTGTCTGGGAGCTGTCATACGCCGTCATTTGATTTTCATATACTCAGCTACTTATCATCTTCATTAAGGTAAGTTCTCGTGACCCCGCTTTTTAACTCTTTTTCGTTGGGGGAAAATGATACTCAAATCTATTTTGAACTAGTTATCATCACTGTGCGAAACTATTATCTTTTTGGACAATGCTACGTGCCTATGACTGCTATGTGAATGTCATGAGAATTGGTTGAACTTTTTGTGTGGATATTATCTTGTGATCTGGTGATCTTATGAATTGTGTGGATCTTACGCCCTATGTATAGCTCTAGCTGGTAGGCTTTAGGTGTGAGCAAATTATGATAGCATGGGGTTGCTATGTTGGTATCTATATCTGTGGTGTATCTATGAATCTATGATAGCATGGAGTTGCTATGTTAGAATCTTATCTATTGCATGTATTCACTGTCATATTGCATAATTGTCCACTATTTAAAACCAAGGCAAATCAACTGGGTTGTAATCAAACCTACGAGCTCACCAACTTTTTGTTGACCTTTTCGAGTATCATTTTCAGGTGTTGTTAATGATCAGTGAAGTTGAGTTGCAAGCTTTAGCAGACCTTAAGAGCATCCTGTATGGATCATGTTTTGAGAGATATTGCATTAAATTTTATTGGAACTTAAGTATTTGAAATATGTTATCTTGAGACTAGTATTATCCCCTGTGTGGAAAGCTCGGTTGTTATCTTTGAGACTATGTGATGTGTTCTTTGGCGTGTCTTCACTCAAGTTCACACTTGGGGTCGAAGAATGTCACAACACTTTCATGAATGCATTTTAGTTTTTCTCTATCTTGTATTTCGTGTTGTGATGGTCAATTCTCCGTCACATTCCCATGTTTCCGCCATAATCAGGGTGTGACATTATTATTTACGGATGTTTGATGTGTGAATCCTGCTATCTCGAGCTCTTTGATAATCATTTCCCGGCACATTTTTTACGAAGATTTTTCTCGAAAGAAAACTATATTAATTTATGATGAATTCAAGTTTGTATAAATCTTGCTAAAGATACATCGAACGTAAGTAAAATACATTCCTCATTACCAAAATGTAATAAAATTTTCACATATATTCCCAAATGCCATTTATTCCAAAGTAAAATACATTCCTATTAAAAAGTTCAAACACTCCCATATCTCATTTTAAAACTTCTAAAACTTAACGTAGTGTTTGGTATGGTGTAATTAGAGCGGGAATAAAAAAGATTATTACGATTGATTAAAGAAATGTTGTTTGTTTACATTTATATAGTGTAATAATTCATTACAAAGAATGACCCATTACAACAAAATCATTTCTTAGAGGCTCCCTACTTCTTTTTCATTACGTCTTGTAATGGAATCAAAACTCATATAAGTCCATGATTAATACCGCATTAAATAAATTCTCTATCATCAATGGGTTATTTTGGTCTTTTTATTATCGTTTCCATTACGTCTTATCATACAAACCAAACATGAATAATAATGTTTAGACCCGTGTGGCGCTGGAGGTGGTGATATTGAGCCGGAGTGATAGTGGTGGTGACTGGTGGTTCTAATATTTTTGAGTGATAACGTTTTGTGAGTAAGAGTGAAACCAGATCTGCATTATTGACCTAACTTTTCCATGATGTCTTTCTCGAGGACATGGTGTCCGGGAAACATTTCACATTTTTCGTCTAGTGAAATTGCGGGATACTCAAAATTTTGGGGGGGGGGACGTGGCCCAATGTATCCCCGACGCCATGTCGTTGGGATACTAATACTACATAAAAAATGACCCTTTTTTAATTTTTATATAATTAGTATCTATAAAAAATAAATAAATAAATATTTATAAAATATATATTTAGTGTTAAAAAATTATATTTTATTTAAATTTATGTTAAATACTAGTTTTACTTAATTTTTTTCCTTTTATTTAGAATTATGTTTCAAAATATATAATTAGTTTAAAAAAAATATAACTAGTGTTAAAATAATTACTTAGTATTAAAATTATGTTAAAAAATATATAACTAGTATTAAAATTATGTTAAAAATTTACTTTTTTTAATCAGTGTTAAACGGAGAAGTCGATGTGGTATTGTTATACATGAGACGTTAAACGGATGGGTTGATGTGATATCGTCATACATGAGATATTAAACGGAGGAGTCAATACGATATCGTTATACAAGAGATGTTAAACGAGATGGTGTCATTGTACATGAGATGTTCAATGAATCGAGGCGATATCGTTATACATGAGACGTTAAACGGACGAGTCGAGATGGTATCGTTGTAGATGAGATGTTAAACGAACGAGTCTAGGTGATATCGTTATACATGAGATGTTAAACGGAGGATTCGAGATGGTATCGTTATACAAGACAAGTTAAACGGGTGATTCGAGATCAAGACATGTTAAACGGATGAGTCGAGATGGTATTGTTGTACATGAGATGTTCAACGGATGAGTCGAGATGGTATCGTTATACATGAGATTTTAAACAGAAGAGTCGATATGATATCATTATACAAGAAATTTGGCGCCAAAATTACCCGCCAAAACCTGGTAAACTCTTACGTACCCTCACAAAATTGGCGCCAAAAGTTCCCACCAAAAGCTCTCTTTTTTTACCATAAAAGCATATCTTATTCTCACAACCACCAACAGATCTCACACACTTTTATCATCACAAACCACCAACATACACATTATTATGAATATGATGCAACATGAAAGTTTTGAGTGTCCTTGTGAACCTGGAAATGTGGTTCTGCGAGAATCACATCAATTCACACCCATGGTAACATATACTATACATGTCATTTATCAAAGGTGAACAATTACATGTTTTTTACTTGTGTAATATGTTAATGATCTAGTTACTTGTTAAACAAATATTTTCTTTACTCTTTAACAGCTTTCTGAAAATGATTTTGGATGTAGTTTTTTATGGAAAGATATACGAGTTCGTTTACTTGCAGTTTCTCCTGGAGGTTCAACGGACTCAAAGTTATTCTCCAGGACCTTCAACAACTCTAAGTTATTCTGCGGCGAGGCCTTCAACACCTCCAACCTATTCTTCAGGACCTTCAAGAAATGCAGATTGCTCGAACTGCAAGTTGTTGATTGGAAAGATAACGGCACTCGAGGAAACTTTAGAAATGTATATGCATCCCGAGAACCACACACTTGATTCAACTGCACTACTTAACGATCTTTATAATGACATGGACAAATTTGGTTTGGAGTAGTTTGTCATTTAGCCAAAGCAATTGAGCAGCCGAAATGTAATTCGTATGCTTGAGTGTTTAAACTTTTATCGATTTGTAAGTAATTCATATATTTTAATGTTTGAACGTTTATCGATTTGTAATGTAATTCATATGTTCTACTTTTTTGTTGGTTTAAGACCGTGCAACGTAGGTAGTGCAACAACATTATAGGAATTTGGATCGAATTTGATAAAGTAACAAAACTTAATAGCAGTTCAGAAGCTTCCGAAGCACCTCGAAAGCTCAAAAATGACAAGTTGTTTTATTGTTTAACACCTTTCGGTTTGACGATATGGTTTAACAACAGGATATAGTCACGGGAAAACAAAATGTCACGTCACCGCTACCGTCATTACCGTTAATCACACTAGTTAAACACGGTTAAACTTGGTCAAACATGTCCCCGAGGACATGACTTTAGGGAAACCTTGGCGAGAGACACTTACCGCTAAAATTTTCGAAACCAGATTTCGCTCAGGTTTTGGTCAAACTTTATCAAACTTATCCTGACGCCATGTCTTTGGGGAAACAATGTGCCACGTCAACCCCCCCCCCCCCCCCCCCGAGTCATTACCACTAATGACACTAGCTCCACACGGTCAACCTTGGTCAAACTATTCCCCGACGGCATGTCGTCGGGGAAACCTTGGCGGGAAAACTCACCGTCAAGATTTCATTAACATTTTTGGTCGAACTTTTAGTCAAACTTGACCAAAAGTTCCCCGGAGACGTGTCGTCGGGGAAATATTTGGTCAAGTTTGACCAGAAAGTATACCAATTGTGGTCTTTGTCAACGACAATGGGCGCCGAGGAAACCACCGTCGCCCGTTCGCCTGTTTTCGGCGGGTTGACCCGGTCCGATCCTTTTTTTTAAATTACAAAATAACCCCTCGGGTATTTACAAAATACCCCTTGCACTATGTGTAAAATTATGAAAAACTACCCGTTTTTTTAAATTACGAATAGCCCCCCGGGTATTATCAAAATATCCCTTGCACTATGCGTAAAATTACGAAAAACTATCCTCATTTAAAAAAACTCGCGCACCGCGGCAAAAGACGGGTTACAAACCTCGTTTTGTTTAAAGACTAACATGAGGTTTTTAAAAGTTTCGACAATAATCTAAAAAACATACATGTAATTTAAAATTAGTTTCCCTGGATTAGAAGAGGAGTCTATGACTTTTATATGCAAAGAGGAGCATGGACAGAACTTAGAAGGGATCGAGGGGGGTTGTGGTCCCTCAAAAAATTTCGACTCTATGTATACTTTATAACCTTTATCTATGATTTTAGCCATTTTTTATACAAAAATTTCATTGTAGTGTATATCACCCCCTCAAAATAAATAGTTTTCAAGTTCGTCTCTTCATAGAAAACGTTCAAGTTCCGTCCCTGAAGAGGAGTATGGAGAGGGGGCTCGGAGGGGTGTGCAAGAGGTGCAGTCGCACTTGGCCTCCACTTAAAAAGGACCACATTTTTATTAGTTTTACATATAATGTTAAACATATGTGAGTAATATAATTCATTTTTATGTGCAACTTTCTTTGGTTTACAAGTGTAATGGGGCTTCTTTGTTGTTATTGCCTAAGGCCATCGAAAACAACGAGACGGCCTTAAGTATGGTGATTACCAATGGGTATATGTTTTTTCTGCCTTTTTTACTTTCTTTGCTACATTTAGTTTATTCTTCTGAACGATAGAGGAGAATTTCTTTGCTACATTTACTTATTAAGCTATGTATTTAGTATAAATACATAGCCAATCTTCATTATTAAGCTATGTATTAGATAGCTAAGTTATGTTAGTTTGACCGTTGACCGTTGACTGTTGACCGTTGACGGTTGACGGTTGACTTATTCGGCCCAAACCTAATTGTGGGTTTGGGTCCATTATGTTTTAGGGTTTGCATTGCTTACTTATTAAGCTATGTATTTAGTATAAATACATAGCCAATCTTCATTATGTAATCACAAAAACACAATCAATAATATATATCTTTGTTATTTTACAATGACATCATATATAAAGAGATAGTACCCCCTTATATAAAAAAGGAAAAGAATAAAAAAAAGGAACGTATTTAGAACCCTGAAGACATTCCAATATATTATGATTATAATTCCAAACATATAATCACATACAGCCGACTTAGTCAACCATAAATTATACTCTGATCATACATTCAACGTACGTAGTATTCTTCAGTCGACACTCCAATATAGTTATATCAAAGGTCCGTAAAAAACCTTTTTGTCGGTCCATTACATATTGTTTTTGTTACAATGGCAGATTCTACATCAACAATGGTACATGTAAGTCTATTATCATGTTCTTTATATATATATAGAGAGGAAGGTTAAAATAAAAAGACAAATATTTGTGAGAAGAAAAAAAAAAAAAAATTTTAAAAAGTTCTCAAAAAATTTCAAAAAAATTTCATTAAATCAGGTATGTTGGTGCATAAAACTTTTGGAAAAGAAGTTTTTCTAATTTTGAGTTTTTATACGTTTTTTTAATGCGAAAAAAAAGAAATTTTGATGCACAAAATTTTCGACTTGTTATAGTTTGATGCACAATAAAATTTTGATGCAAAAAGTCAAAAGAAGTTGAGTGGGTGGTAACAAAAAACTAATTTTTGATGCAACCTAAAAACCGATTTACTGCACACATTTTTTCATAATTTTTTTTTCAGGCAAAAACTAATTCACTTTTAGAAAAACTTCTTTACAACTTTGTTCTGCACCAACATACACGATCTGTGAATTTTTTCAGAATTTTTTTGAGAACTTTTTAAAATATAAATATTTTTATCCTTCCACGAATATTTGTGCTTTTTAATTTGATCTTTATCATATATATATATATATATATATATATATATATATATATATATATATATATATATTTACGTACACTGATGCATGGCTGGCATGCACTGGTTTTGTAATACAGGAAGATAAGAGATGGAGCCTTGAAGAAGAAGTGAATAAGCTAATTGATGAGACACTTGACCTTAGTTTCCCTAAACTTAGTTTCCCCGAATTAAATGATGAAGAGCCTGTTATTTTACCTTGCAAAGAGGCGTACGGTGATTATCAATGGTATATATTGTTTCTGTTCTTTTACTTTCTTTTCTACATTTAGGTTTTTTCTTCTAAATAGTAAAATATATTTACAGTGAAAATGTCTTGAGCATATGGCCTAAATTAAGAGAAGCAAAGAGGCCTATAAAAGCAATAGCTGTTGGAGCGGTAATATTTCTTTTGTTCATTTATGATTTTTTGATTTTTTCTAACTGTAATTTTATATTTCAGCGTGTTATGTTATTTTTATAGAAAATCAAGAAATATCTTCGGAGACGACGTGACATGATACAAGGAGTACCCTGCGTACATGATATCGGTTTTGTAACTTTTAAATTATCAGATAAATGGATAGCTCAGGTTTTCTTTTCTTTTTCTTTCCCCAAATCTTCTATAACATACAATACAATTTTCACTTACATTCTTATTGTTCCTTGCAGAGCATTCATAAGATGCTAAAAGTTGGTATAGACACGTGGGCACCAAAGCTTCCCGTGGAAAGGGTTATAATACACATTCCGTCAATAGCCAGCAAGGAAACGATTGATGATAGGCTTCGGCGCACTTGTATCGGAGACACGCTAACTCGTATGCTTGAGTATTCTAAAGTTGTTGTGTCCTCCAGCGGATCTGATTTGGAGGTATGTGTGCAGTCGCGCGATCTAGCTGTTTTAATGTTTGTCATGTTTAATTATTTTACATTTTCATTTATAATTATATACATGAAATTAAATTTTCTGCTCATTTGATATATATAAAATAGTCTTTCTTTGCAGTTTCATGAGTTTAATAACTCCAATTATTTCAGGCACGTCTAGCTCAAGAAGATGAATTGAATAAATGCTTTTCGTTTGAAGAAAGAGATGGAGATGTCGTAGATATGCAGTAAAGCTGAGGAGAACGAAACCATCTTATCGTGTTAAGTGGGAGAAGGTCCCGACAATGCATTTAAAGATCTGGGAGCTTTATGTACTATTACAAAAGTTTAATGCCACCACATACCATATCTTGGTGGAATTATTCAGAATTTTTTGAGACATGAAACGTAATCATTGGCCTGTCTGCATATTAGGACAGGACAGTGTAAACAAAAATGCAGATTGGATAGTAGTTTTGACTCCTGAATGGCGAATGGAGTATATGAAATGTGCTTCACTGTAGAGTAAATTTTTACACATCTGCTAACAAATAAAAAAAAACTATGAGAAACTGAATACATATTTTTTTCCCAGGCTGCTGAACATGCAAGGTGGATCAGCACAGATAGGTACTACGGATTAAGTTATGCAGGGTATACGAACTCGGTGCTGAAATTGAGGAATACATTGTTTAATTTTGCTGGCAGCGGAGGTATAATGTACTTTTAGACACAGAAGTATAGTTTTATGAAATCGTATTCTTTTCGTGAAAATATAATGTGATTACTAAAATTATTCATCTAACAAAATATCATTCAACTATTTTTGATAATGTATCGGGCTTTGTTCAACTCATTTTAATATCCTGTTTCATTTTTGACAAAATTATATATTGTCTTAAAACCGTTTCCTAAATCACCAATCCAATAATTAACAGGATCCGTTTAAAAATGGCTAAATTTCACTTTTTTTATCAGATGAGGCTGCCGATCGCTTGGATATACTGATGCAAGTTTTTTGAGATGTGCTATTAAGTAAGCATTTCCAGTTAATTATTTCCAATTTTGTATTGCATTTACCGATATCTGCTCCGCTTTATCCTTTGTTTCGAAAAAAACACGTTGATAACCCT
Source organism: Tanacetum coccineum (assembly GCA_026074375.1). Classification (NCBI taxonomy): domain Eukaryota; kingdom Viridiplantae; phylum Streptophyta; class Magnoliopsida; order Asterales; family Asteraceae; genus Tanacetum; species Tanacetum coccineum. The sequence goes on from BQNB010024080.1 coordinate 53,313, forward strand.
AGTTTTGAGGGTCATTTTTTGTATTCAACCCTTTGCTTTGTGTTCTAAACAGGTATACATACTTGAAAAACCAATAGATTGGGCTGTAATGAACATTCAATATTTGATGAGATTCTTTGTGCAGAGGTGATTCTTATGATGTTCTTCTTTAAAACTAGTTGAATTGTATATTGTATTTTATATCTGCTTAACTTCATTAGCTATAATATGGAAATACTTTTGTCAACCTGCTAAGTACACATCTCGAATTCGTAGAATTACAAGTGACTCTTGTAAAGGAACTATCGATAAGTTAAAGAAGGTTAGGAATTTCTTTTCGTATTCAAAGTTGATAACTCCATTCTCATCTCAGTCCCAATTTTAATTGTGCTTCTGCCTTGAATATTAATGTTGACGGCATCGAGAGTATGATATGGGAGAAAGTTGAAGTATTGTGAAGGATAAAGGACATGGCGTTGGGATTCCATCTACTCGGGTTTACGAGGTAAGGCGAATAGACTTAAAAACTTTTGTTTTACGTCTTGAACATAAAAAAACCTAGTTGGAGTTTATAAAGCAAAGTTTAAAAGATTCAATACATGGTTCAATTTTTGATACTACTGTAGATACATTATAGTTTCTTCCTAATGTGCTCTTAAATTTATTGCGATTTTAAAATTATCTAGTCCATGCTAACGAGTACTATGTTAGCCTGGGGACAGGATACGGAAAACGGGTACGGGGACTGAAACGCGCGCGGTACTTAGAAACCGCCTAATTATCCCAAAATATAAGAAACGGAGTACGGCCCGAAACGTTTGTGTAACTTATATAAATTATTCTATATATTTATCGATAATATAAACTCATCAAACTCCACCATCAAATTGTAATTACTAAAAAAAACAACTAAAAGAAATAATTAAACAAATATATATATGCTCATTACATATACAAGAGAGTTACAGACATTGACTTGAGAGTGAGACATACATTCATACAACCATGCATACCTGATAATTAAGTGACAATTATACATACCTATACATTCAAATAGATATGGTCATACAGACATACTCACATACATCATACATACTTTATAATAATTAAACAATCATACTTAAGACATAATAATACATTCATACAATCGTACATAATCATGCATTCAAATAAATATGATCATACAGACATACATTCATACATACATGATGATAATTAAACAAATAAATATGATCATGCATACATACATCCATACATACCTGATAATTAAAAAAATAATTATGATAATACAGACATACGTCCATAGAGAGACACTGCCACAGAGAGAAACGTTTAAACAAATAAATATGATCATGCCGTCTTTTTAGTTTTATAGAAAAAGGGTTTAATGGCCTAGAAACGTTCCCTCTTTTCCAAGACGTTTCCTGAATAACATAAGACGTTTCCAGTGGACATGAAACGTTTCCTCTTTTCCAGAAACGTTTCCGAGGCGTTTCTAGAAGTTTCCGAGCGTTTCCGGTACGGGAGACGTCACCCCAACGGCGTTTCCGTGCAATATAGCGGTAAGCAATATCACAAAATGATATGTACCTTACTAGACTATTAACAGAAATTTGAGAATAATGAAACAAATAATCAAACAAATACTACTCGAATGAACACATTTAAAAAATGTAGAAGAAAAAATGATGCGACAAGTTTGATTTTTTATAAATTTTACTGATTTTATAAATAAGATTATGTAAACTATATTATTGTATTTATAATGTAATTGTCTTTTGCAGGTTATCAGACAAGCTTGTTTATCTGTCTTGCCGCACATCCTTTGTGAATTTCTTTACGAATTATCAGAGAAATTTAACAATTACAATTCCTCCTATACGTCTGTGCGCGAGGTACATGTTCTTTTTCTCATACAATATTGAATTTAATTTCCCCTTCTCTTAAACACAACTGCTTTAAAATATCTTCATTTGATTTTCAAAAGGGAAAGTGTGACTATTTTTGTCTTGATTTTGCATAAGTTGGAATCAAACCATTGATATATTTACTTACCAAATGCTATTTCTCATACAATGTTGAATTTATTAACCAATTCTATTAAACCAACTTCATTTTCTAGAAATTAATCTGCTTTTTAGATAGATATGTGATTATTTTTGTTGGGAAATTAGAATAACTTTGAAAGTTTTGGCAGGTTGGGTCTGTTGCGAAA
>BQNB010024081.1:0-61115 GCA_026074375.1 Tanacetum coccineum
AAAACCCAAACAGTATTGCGTTGTAATTCTAGCTCCTTGCTAGTGGTTTTATCAATAAATCAGCCGTTCAAAAAAAAGAGGACTCTTGGAAGAGTTGGGCGTGGAGCTTAACACTGTGGCAGTTAATTGTGATAATCAGGGCGCGATTCACTTATCGTGGAATCATGTTTTTCATGAGAGGACTAAGCACATCAATGTGCGTTATCACTTTATCAGAGAGGTCTTGGAAGCAAAGACGATTAAAGTTCTGAAGGTGGGTACTGAACACAATGTTGCGGATGCCTTAACGAAGGTGGTACCTGGACGGAAGTTACAACACTGCTTGGAGTTGTTGAAGGTCGGTGTAGGCTAATATAAAGCCTAAGGTGAAAATTGTTACGAGTTTAGTTTATATATTAGCCTATACGAAGTCTAGGGATGTTAGTGTTAAGTCAAGTTACTATTAGTCGAGTAGGAGTAGAATAGGGGTCGGTTGGATACTTGTGTCCCACGCCTAACCCGTTTCTAGTTATCACAACCGACTTCCAAGTCCTAGTTGGAGTCGGTTTTTACCTCCCCCTCATCTCTATAAAAGGAGGTGAGGGGGGAGGGGCTTTGTACGCATTCTTTCAATCTAATCATTCGGTTAGGGATAAATACCTTGTGCTTGTTTTCTTTCTTTTCTGTCGATCCTCCTGGTGTATGTCTTCAAGGTCGTGGTTTCGCATCTAGTAACCAGGGTTGTAGGTGGTCGAATCCTACAAGTGGTCTCAAGAGCTCGGGTTCGCGGGTTTCGCTGGTTATCTAGGATCGATCTTGGAGGGTATTTGTTGTTCGGTTTATCTTGGAAGGAGCAGATTGCAATTTTGTTTAGGCTACTAGATCATCGACAACAAAGGATTCTTGCGTTAGGGTTTTTGACCGTAAGGGAGCAGCAAGTTATGGAAGATCGACAAGGTTTGTGTTTGCCGTTGCTTTCTCTTGTCGGAGTTATCAAGGAAGAAGAAAGGGTAAAGTGTTGGCTGGTATCTAAAGTCAACTACAGTAGTTAACACTACATAGGGTTTTGTTTTTGGGCCAGCTAACAAGTTTAATATATTGGGCCAATACAAATCTTGATTATTATTTTGTTTTTATAAAAACAAAAAGGTTATTTCTTTGTAGTGTTTGCACAAGGGGACTTTATTATTTTGTGATTGTGAGGGTTTATCACAAGGTATAGCAAAACAACAAAGGGATAAAGAATGACGGGAGCCAAGTTTGACATCGAGAAATTCGATGGAATTGGTGATTTCGAGTTATGAAGAATCAAGATGTGTGCTTTATTAATCCAACACGGATGTGAAGCAGCTCTGAAGGTTTTACCCGCGGATATGGAAGCTGAAGCGGAAGCTGAGCTAAACAAGAAAGCTCACAGTGCCGTGATTTTGTGTTTAGGTAACAAGGTTCGGAGAGAGGTTACCGGGGAGACGACTGCAACGGGGGTTTGGATCAAGCTCGAGACTTTGTACATGAAAAAGTCCTTGGCCAACAAGTTGTACCTGAAGAAGAAGTTGTATACATTTTACATGCCGGTTGGACAAAAGATTTTCGAGCATATAGATGAGTTTAACAAAATCGTTCTTGATTTAGCAAATATTGAGGTAAAATTCGAGGATAAAGATATTGCTTTATTATTACTCACTTCTTTACCAGCATCATACGAACACTTTGTGGATACCTTGCTTTATGGACAGGAAGCTTTAACTTTGGAGGATGTGATGGCCACACTAAATTCAAAGGAAATCAAAGAAAGGTCTAAGGCGAAGGGGGATGATGGTGAAGGGTTATATGTGAGGGGAAGAACTGATCGTAGGGATTCACGTCAGTCAAGGGGAAAGTCAAGATCGAAGTCTCGAGGTGGAAGACTCAAGTGCTATATTTGCCAATCTGAGGATCACTTGAAGAGAAACTGTCCGAAGAATAATCGCAAGAAGTCAACAGGTTACGTCAAGAAAGATGAGCAACCAAGCTCTAGTGGTTCGACTTATGACGACTCTGAGGTGATGATGGTGATGAGCACACAGGCTCAAGCTCTGCTAGATTTGATCATGGATTCAGGATGTTCATACCACATGACACCCAGGTTAGATATACTTTTTGATTTTCTGGAATGCGATGGGGGCAGTGTACAGTTGGGTGACAACAGGGAGTGTAAAATCAGAGGTATTGGCAAGGTGAGGTTACAACTGAAAGATGGGTCAAGTTTTGTGTTACACAATGTCAGGTATATTCCTGAATTGAAAAGAAACTTGATATCGCTGGGAACTCTTGAAAAAGAGGGATATACCGTAAAAATGCAGTCGGGCAAAATCAAGGTGATTAATGGTTCCAGGGTTATTTTATCTGGAATACGAAGGGATAATTGCGTATACTCTTTGGATGGCCATGCAATGGCAGGTGAGCTTAATGCTAGTGTTGAAGAAAAAGACAGTCTTGCGCAGGTTTGGCACAAAAGACTAGGACATATCAGCGAGGCGGGACTACAGCTGCTGGAAAAGTAGGGGCTGTTTGGCAAGAAAAGTCTAGGTAAGCTCGATTTTTATGAGAATTGTGTTTTGGGAAAGTCACATCAAGTCAGTTTCAATGTAGGAAGGCACACTACTCAGGGAGTGAGACATTATTTTCATTCAGACTTATGAGGTCCGTCTCAGGTGGAATCATTAGGAGGTAAGAGGTATTTCTTATCTATTGTTGATGATTATTCCAGGAGGGTATGGGTTTATATCATCAGGTTCAAACACGAAGCATTTGGAAAGTTCAAAGAGTGGAAGCGTTTAGTAGAGAATCAGACTAGGATGACGGTTAAGAAGTTGAGGATAGATAATGGTCTTGAGTTCTGTAACTGGGAGTTTGAGCATTTGAGAGTGGGATTGCTAGACATTTGATAGTTGCCAGGACGCCCTAACAGAATAAGGTAGCAGAACGTATGAACAGAACTCTCATGGATAAGGTACGCTGTTTATTAATTCAGTCTGGATTGCCTAAGACCTTCTGGGCAGAAGTGACATGTACTGCCACATATCTTATCAATAGATCACCATCGAGAGCGATTAAGAGAAAGACACCTATGGAGATGTGGTCGGGACATCCAAGTAATTATGGGATGTTGAGGATTTTCGATTGTGGCGCATATCCATACGATAAACAAGGTAAGCTCGAGCCAAGAGCCGTAAAATACGTTCTTTTAGGGTATCCCGAAGGTGTGAAGGGGTACAGACTATATAGGCTTGATGATGAATCACCTAAAATAGTTACTAGCAGGAACGTGGTCTTCAATGAAAGTGTCATGTACAAAGACATGTTGAAGGATTCGGGTGCAGGTGATAAGTCTGTTGAGGAGTTACAATAGGTGGAACTATAGAGGTTAAATAATCATAAGCCTGAGGAAGATCAAATAGATCAGGAAGATGGTGTTGATGAAGATGCAGGGGATCAAGAAACAGATCAGCCACCAGATCTCACAGATTATCAATTGACTCAGGATAGAGAGCCAAGGACAATAATAAAACCTTTAAGGTTTTAAGATGAGAGTAATATGGCTGCTGCATTTGCTGTAGCAGAGGAAGAAGATACTCATGAACCATTGACATACTAGGAGGCAGTTGCTTGTGAAGACAATTTTAAGTGAAAAGCTGTTATGGAAGAAGAGATGGATTCTCTAAGGAAGAACAAGACCTGGGAGATAGTAGATCCTCTAGCTGGGCAAAAGCTAGTGAGTTCCAAATGGTTGTTTAAAGGTGTTCAAAAGCCTAGGTACAAGGCAAGGTTGGCGGCTCGTGGATTTACACAAAGGGCAGGTATTGATTACAATGAAGTATTTTCTTCGGTAGTTCGACACACATCTATTCGGGTTATACTTGCACTGACTGCGTGTAAAGATTATGAGCTGGAGTAGCTTGATGTAAAGACGGCATTTTTACATGGAAATCTTAAAGAAGTTATCTACATGAGGCAGCCACCGGGATATGAACAAGGTAACAAGGTATGTTTGTTAAAGAAATCTCTTTATGGTTTGAAGCAGTCACCTAGGCAATGGTATAGGAGGTTTGATGAGTACAAGTTGAGCAATGGGTTCAAGCGTAGCAATTATGTCAGATTCGTATATTACAGGAGTTATGCACCAGGTGATTATATCCATCTATTGTTATATGTATACGATATGTTGATTGCTTGTAAGAGCAAGGTTAAGATTGGGTCTACCAAGTCTTTGCTTAAAAAGGAGTTTGACATGAAGGAACTCGGGGAAGCAAAGAAGATACATGGTATGGAGATCATCAGGGATCGGAGTTGCAAGATTCTGAGGGTGTTACAATCCGGGTATATTTCTAAGATTCTGAGTAATTTTAGAATAGACAATGGGAAATCGGTTTAGATGCCATTGGGTGGGCACTTCAAGTTGTCGTTGAAGGATTGCCCGGTTAGGGATTGTGATGTTGAAAGGCTGAGTAAGGTGCCGTATGCAAATGCGGTTGGGAGCTTAATGTACTTGATGGTGTGCACGAGGCCAAACATAGCATATGCGGTAAGTGTAGTTAGCAGATATTTGGCTAATTCGGCTAAAAATCATTGGGAAGCAGTGAAGTGGATTTTGAAATATTTGTGAGGTACTGCAAACATAGGTTTGGTGTATGGGACAGATCGTGGCAACTATGTGGACGTAACAGGTTTTGTTGATTCAGACTACGCTAAAGATCCGGATAAAGGTAGGTCTATTATTAGTTACGCATTTTTAGTACATGGATGTGTTGTAAGCTGGAAGACAATGCTACAACACGTGGTGGCTCTTACAACTACAAAGGCAGAGTATATGGCTTGAGTATATGACCCTTACGGAGGCTGTGAAAGAAGCTATTTGGCTAAGGGGACTCTTATAAGAGTTAGGCGTGAAGCTTAACACTGTGGCAGTTAATTGTGATAATCAGGGCCTGATTCACTTATCGCGAAATCATGTTTTTCATGAGAGGACTAAGCACGTCAATGTACGTTATCACTTTATCAGAGAGGTCTTGGAAGCAAAGACGGTTAAAGTTTTGAAGGTGGGTACTGAACACAATGCTACAGATGCCTTGACGAAGGTGGTACCTGGACGGAAGTTACAAAACTGCTTGGAGTTGTTGAAGGTCGGTGTAGGCTAATATAAAGCCTAAGGTGAAAATTATTACGAGTTTAGTCTCTATATTAGCCTATTATGAAGTCTAGGGGTCTTAATGTTAAGTCAAGCTACTATTAAGTCGAGTATGAGTAGAATAGGGGTCGGTTAGATACTTGTGTCCCAAGCCTAAGCCGTTTCCTTTTTCCAGCTAGTTATCACAGCCGACTTCTAAATCCTAGTTGGAGTCGGTTTTTACCTCCTCCTCGTCTCTATAAAAAGAGGTAAAGGGGGAGGGGATTTGTACGCATTCTTTCAATCTAATCATTAGGTTAGGGATAAATACCTTGTGCTTGTTTTCTTTCTTTTCTGTCAATCCTGCTGGTGTGTGTCTTCAAGGTCGTGGTTCCGCATCTAGTAACCAGGTGTTAGGAATAAAAGATTCAGTCACTTTTGTTTATTTAATAGATAGGCTCGTAGAAAACATTCGGTTACGATAAGCTAAATGGGCACAACCCATGGTATGTTACCATAGGTGTACACACGTAGGATAGCACACACAAGTGCTATATAAGCAACCCTCCTCAACTTAGAGAGGTGGGTTGGTTGGTTGTATTCTCACATTTTCACTTAACAAAGTTTCCCTTTTTGGTTTACATCCTCCCACACCCACGCATGAGGTCATTGTCTATTTGGCATAATCTTTCCATCTTTGTTAGTGTGACCACATTTGGTATCAATCGCCATGGGGTTATAGAGTAAGAGTTGTGTGCGTTTTTTTTCCTTTTGTTTTTTAAAACCGAACCTTAGTTCGTGTAGTTTTTTAGTGTCTTTTATTTTGTTTTTCTTCTTTTCGAAGCAAAAAAAAACACTAAAAGACCATCTTCTATGGAACATATGATCTAGTATCTTAGTTATACGGGTGTATATGCTTAGATTCAAGAAAAACAACAAATTTTTGTGTCAAAACTAGTTTCGTGACTTCCTTTTTGTCAAAATCTTGATTTCAAATTTTTTGGCTTAAAAACCATAAAGTTTGCATTTTTATGATTCTAATAGGATTAGAAACACTAGTTGTATAAAATTGTTTGGGTAAAAAACGTTAAAAGTGAGTCTTTTGTGATTTGAAGATTTTGGGTTTCGTCTAGTGCAGACCGAACTAGTCACCCAAACTAGTCACCCGAACTAGTCACCCGAACCAGTCCACCGATCTAGTCAGAAGTCCTTCAAGACCTGATCTAGTCAAGTCTTTCAAGACCCGATCTAATCAAGTTGTTGATAGAAATAATGCCTAAAAACATTATCAATATTTTTCACATCTTTACGTTTTGATAATCACAAAATATAAAAACGTTCAATGTAAAATTAAACGTAAACAAGTAATTAGTAGTAAATTTTCATTTCAAAAATTATATCACTTCAAGGTATGAATAAATAAATGCTTAATGCATTTTATGATCAAAGAAAATTTTTATTCAACCTCACACTTTTATAAAATGTTGTAAGCATTTTATAAATATTACAAAACATTTTATACAATTAAAAGAAATGTTTTATACAAAATAAACATTTTAAAATTTAAATTTTCAAACCTAAAACGGCTAGAAAGTTCCAGAAAATTCTCTCTACACAAAAGGACAAAATGGGGAGCGCCCAGTCTAGGGCGGCCTACTTAAATACAAGGGCGGCCCCTTTAATTTTAAGGGGACCGCCCACCTATTTAAGGGGATCGCCCATAGACTGACGCTTCTCAAGTTTGTCTTATAAATATTGGACTTTTTCCCACTATTTTCTTACTTTTTGCACTCATTCTTTCTGTTCTAAAACATCCCACACATCTCATTCAAATCCTTTGATCATTTAATCATAAAGCTTTGTTTTTAAGTGATCGAAGCTCAATTCCTTAAGTGCAAGAGAAGAATACTTCCATCATCAAGTGAAGAAGTATTACACATTTGTGTGTTGTTGCAATCCTATTGCATCCATATCATAACTTGTAAATCATTTGTAAATCTTGTAAAGTTGTGTAGTAGTTAGATCTTGGTGATTGTTATAAGTATAGTTGGATCTTGGTGATCTTTCCTAGTAGTGTTAGTTATGTGTGATCATAGTAGTGGCTTGATGAAGTAGTGGTGTGAAGAAAACTAAGGTGTGAAGAAGTTGTGTAGTCATGATCAAGTCGTGAAGCAAAGTTGTGTAGTGAAGTTATGAAGTTGTGGTAGATTGATTCTAGCTAAGATTAGAACTCGACATCTAGCTTAGTGTCGGAAATCAAGATAAGCGAAAGTTATGTAAGGTTTTCTTCGCCATAAGGGACCTAGTTGACATAGTTAAGAAAACTCTCGAGTTTGGGGCTCGAGGAGTGGAGTAGGGTGAAGAGGTGCTTCGTTACCGAACCACTATAAATCCTCGCGTTGTAGTTTGATTGTTCTTACTCTTATATCTTGTCTTACATTAATTTCTCATACTATTAATTGTTTAGATAAGTATATTGTTCATATTGTGCAAGTCTTGAATTCACACAAAGTCGAATCTAGAATTTTTATAAACACTTTAAAACTTTAAATTAAAAAGCGGTAAACTATTCAACCCCCCCTTCTAGTTTTCCACAATTAGTATCAAGAGCCACGTCAAACAAGATTTTTAAAACAAATTATATTTTAAAACTTGAATCGATCTATGGAATCGGAAAAATATTTACAAAGGCAATCTATGCAAAGACCACCACTATTTGAAAGTGATGGATTTATTTATTGGAAAAATAGATTCAAAACTTATGTGAAGTCAAAAGATCTAGATCTTTGGCATGTTATTACCGATGGTGATTTTTCTCCTATTCAAAATAATCCCAAAACTAAAAAGGATGAAGTTGTACCTTTTCATAAACAAAACGATGATCTTAAAAAGAAACTTGCAAAAAATAATGAAGCTAAAATGGTAATTTATAATGCTTTGCCACGTAAAGAATACGAAAGAATTTTTATGTGTCAAACCGCAAAAGAAATTTGGGATACTTTATTAATCACTCATCAAGGTAATAATCAAGTCAAAGCTAACAAAATAGATCTTCTTGTTCAACAATATGAACAATTTATGATTCCGGAAGAGGAGTCAATAGATAATGCATTTGCTAAATTTAACACTATTATTACTAGTCTAAAAGCACTTGATGAAGGTTTTTCTAGCAAGAATTGTGTTAGGAATTTTTTTAGGGCTTTACATCCAAAATAGCGCGCGAAAGTCACGGTGATTGAAGAATCAAAGAATCTAACAACCTTACCTCTTGACGAACTAATTGGAAACTTAAAAGTTTATGAAGAAGTAATAAAGAAAGATTTTGAAACGGTCAAAGGTAAGAAAGAACAAAGTAGATCTCTTACATTAAAGGTAAAAAAGGAAGTAAGTGATGAAGATAGCTCAAGCTCCGATAGTGAAGATGAAGAGTATGTGATGGCCGTAAAGGAATTCAAGAAATTATTCAAGAGACGAGGAAGATTTGTAAGACAACTACGAGGCGATAGGAAAATATTCCAAAGAAGTAGAAATAATGGTTATGGTAAAAGTGAAAGAAAATGTTTTAGATGTGGTGATCCAAATCACCTCATTAGAGAATGTTTAAAGCCGCCAAAGAACAACGATCAAAGAGCATTTATTGGAGGATCTTGGAGTGATAGCGACGAAGATGAAGAGGGGAAGACAAAGGACGAAAAGTGCCTTATGGCTAAAGCTTCTAATGAGGTATTTTTCGAAACCGAATACTTTAGTGATAACCAATCATCATTAGACGAAAATGACTTAGATAATGAATATAGTAGACTATGCAAAATAGGACTAAAAGTCATTGCTAAAAATAAAACTCTAAAACAAGCTAAAATAGAATTAGAGAATGAAGTTCTAGAATTAAAAGATAAATTATCTAGGTTAGAAAAAGGTAAGGAAGTAAATGAAGAATGCAAATTATGTCAAGACCTTAAGTTTGAAAATGAGAAGCTTAGAAAAGAAATATCTAGGCTAAATCAATTTAATGATAGTAGTCACTCACTTAAGAAAATAATAAGTTCTCAAAAAACTTCCGGAGATAAATCCGGGTTAGGTTTTAATTTTACCAAAGGGTCACCTAGCGAAACCAAACAAGTAAAGTTTGTAAAAGCCCAAGAAGTCGAGTCGAAGGAAAAATTGATAGAATCAAACCCAAACTCAAAACCAAAATTTATACTTATAAACAATACTAAAATTCCTATTGCAAGTGATGATGAGGTAAAACGTTTTTACAAACCCTCCTTAAAACCCGGAGTCGGATTTACTAAACCCACAATGAGGTCTAAAACACCTCCTCCGAGAAGAAAAGAAAATTTTCATCCTCGTTCCAAAACACCTCAACCTAGGAGAGACCAAGGTAGACCAAATTACTCTAACACTAATCACACAATGTGGAATCATCCACACCAACCAAGCTTTACTCAATGTGGAAGATGTTCACCGTGCATGTGTTCGAATCAAATGCAAAACATGTTCGAAAACAATAACTTTGGACCCATAAACAATGGGGACCAAATGGATAAATCATCATATCTTCTGAGGTTAATCATCTACTACCATCCTTTGGCTTTCGTCAAATAAATTGAAGAACTCATATAGGATTTCCATAAATTCTCATCCCTAAAGTATGCTACCTTGAAGATTTTAAAGTAATTTCTCTTGAAGGCTAAGGTACGTCTCACTCTCTAATTACGTAAATTATAGATTGGTATATGATATACTTAGTATTAGTGATAGATAGGAAATATGGTAGTCACTAGAAATGCCATTTGTTAGCTTTCTAGTTTTTAAAAGAATTTGTTCATTAGGAACCATTCTTTTACATGGATTATCTATGAACCACTATAAAATGGAAATCTTCTATGTCCACGAACTCACGTAGATAACGAAAAATGAGTTAGTGGATAATAATTAACATAGAAGTAGGATTAGTTTTGCATCCAAAAAGTCTTAAACCACTATGGATGAAACAAACTCCCTTCCACCTCGACGCTCGCCTCAACTACGTCTATCAACATCGCCTTGTTGAAGTCTTTACTCCATTCCAATCTCTCATCCTCCACAATATCCACTCATCCCCTAGAAAACGTTATTGGTAATCTAAATCAAAGAACTCTTAGGTTGCAAGCTCAAGACAAAAGCAATTTATTTTTCTTTATTTCAACAATAGAACCTAAAAATATAAATGAGGCATTAAAAGATGAAAATTGAATAATGGTCATGCAAGAGGAACTAAACCAATTTAAAACAAATGATGTTTGAGAACTAGTCCAAAATCCCATGGATATGACCATTATAAGAACAAAATGGGTATATAGAAATAAACTCGATGAAAATGGCATCGTAACTAGAAACAAAGCTAGGTTAGTCGCCCAAGGTTATAATTAACAAGAAGGAATTGATTATGATGAAACATATGCACTCGTAGCTAGATTAGAGTCCATAAAAATACTTTTAGCTTATGCTTGCGCACTAGACTTACCAAATGGATGTGAAGAGTGCATTCCTTAATGGTTTTATCAATGAGGAAGTTTATGTGGCACAGCCTCTGGGATTCATTGACTTCGTAAAACCTAATTATGTCTATAGACTTAAGAAAGCTATTTATGGTCTAAAACAAGCCCCAAAAGCATGGTACGATCGATTAAAAGCCTTTCTTATTAAACTTAATTACTCCAGGGGAATGGTAGATAACACACTCTTCACTAAAAAGAAAGACTCCAACCTCATTATTGTCCAAATATATGTTGTTGACATTATATTCGGATAAACTTGTCAAGAAATGTGTGATGACTTTGCCAAGATCATGCATGATGAGTTTGGAATGAGTATGATGGGGGAACTAAATTTTTTTTAGAATTACAAATAAAACAATTAGATGATGGAATATTTTTTTAATCAATCAAAATATATTAAGGAAATACTTAAGAAATTTGGACTAGAAGACTCTAAGCCAATAAAAACCCCTATGTCTACGAAAACTAAACTTACGAGAGACGAAGAAGGCGAGTCCATAGATAATACCAAATATAAAGGCATTATAGGTAGTTTAGTATACTTAACAGCAAGTAGACCCGATATCATGTTTAGTGTTTGCCTTTGTACACGATTTTAAGAGGATCCCAAAACCACTCACCTAGAAGCGGTTAAACGTATCTTTCGATACATTAAAGGCACTACGCATTTAGGATTATGGTATCCTAAGGGATCCGGCATAGAAACAATAGTGTATGCGGATTCGGATCATGCGGGAGATTACGTAGATCGCAAGAGCACTAGTGGTGTTTGCACGTTTATGGGATGTTGCCTAACATCTTGGTTTTCAAAGAAGCAAGCCGCTTTTGTCATCTCCATAACCGAAGCGGAATATGTAAGCGCCAGAAAGGCATGTCAACAAGCTCTATGGATGAAACAAGCTCTAATAGACTATGGAGTTAGGTTAGACGACATACCAATAATGTGTGATAAGAAAAGGGCTATAGACTTAAGTAAGAATCCCGTTCAACACTCACGAAAAAAACACATTGAAATTCGTCATCACTTCTGATACGCATGATATAATACACTATATAATATTTCTACAAGAGCAATTAAGAAAATTCCCTAAGGAAAATTCACTCTTTAAAATATATATATAATATATAATATACGTATGTTTACCGGAAAGTATGATTTCCCGGGTCGTTTTCACAACGATTTGAGAAATTGAAACCTCGCTTGATATTGGATACTGATTTGAATGGGTTCGAAGATTGATTGGGTTTTCTATAACTACAAATTAAAAATAAGTAATTAAAAAAACAATTAAAGCACTTAACAAATTACGGGAAACAAATAAAACGCGACAATTAGGCAAGTAAACTAAATTTAACTCCTAGAAATGTAAACCAAATTTCTAAACCTAAGATATGACAAAAGAAAATTTTAGGAAAAAGAAAAACATTTTTTTTTGATTATTTTTGAATTTTTCATGAATTAAAAACTAATTTAATCTAATTAAATCTAAAAAAATAGCAAATTAAGTACTAAAAATTTAGAAAAATGATTTTTAAACTTAGAAAAGTCTAAAATAACATAAAAACTCAGAAAACTCTTTTTAACTATTTTTAAAATTAAAATCCTATTTTTAAAATTAAAAATAAAAGCTTAAAAATGAAAATTAAAATCTAAAAGTGGTGAAAATGATTTTACTGAATGTAAACCTAAAGCTATTTTTTATAAAACTAAAAACTAATTTTTGTATTTTTCTGAAACTTTTTTCTATTTTTTATGTATTTTTGAAAATTTAATCCTACGAAAAATCCTAGTAAATTGTAAAATAAAAGGAAAAATCTGAAAAATTCAGGTTAAATCTAAAATGCTACAAAGATTTAAGGAAAAATAAAAGGAAAGTTTCAGCTTAACAAATAAGCTCTATAAGCCCGTAGTTAAGCTACGGCTTATAAGCTAAAAGTGAAATGAAAACGTGTTTAAAGATTAAATGGAAAGAGAAGATAACGGATGAGCTATTGTAGCACACTTGTTAACACGTATGGCATATAAGAGGGAGGTCGTGGGTTCGAGGCAGGCAAACCCCAACTTTTTGCAATTTTTATTTTTCTTACTTTTAACAAATCTAAATATCTAAACTTATTAAAAACATGATTTTAAACAACTTTAAAACTGAGCTTTTTATCTGAAAGTGACAAATAAGCACTAAAACAGCTTATTTATAAGCTTCCTACAGAAAGTGGACTTTTGAGCTAATTTTTGCTAACACACTTGCACAAAGCACAAATTAAGCTTAATTTTGAAAGCAAAAGCTGTTCTAGAAGGCTTAAGATGTCTACTATCTAGAAATGATAAGCTAAATGCACTTAAAACACTTAATGATGATTAAAATCAAAGATCAAAAACTAACTTTATTCCTACTGTTTTTGGTGTTTTTGGTTTTTTAGTGACTTTTAAAAGCAAATGTTCTACAGTAAATAAGCTTGGAAACTAAAAATAAGTCTTAAAATGAATTAAGCTATACCTAATCTAAATCCTACTCTAACCTTAGAAACTAAAACCTATGATTACCTAGCTAAAGATTAAGCTAGAAGTGACAGCAGGAACAGCTTGGTTCCTGCTGATGCACTTGACTCAAGCAAAAACCAATAGTGCAGGTTACCTAAGGGGTAAGCCTGCACTAAAACACTCTTAGTGAGTGTTTACAAACACAATGCAAACACTAACAAAAGCTCAAAGAGCTAAGATCAATATTAAGCTATAAAATCCAAACTACTAAGTTCCCTGGTGCTATAACACAAATTTAAACCCCTCATTTGATCAAATCTAACATCTAACTTTTGCAAACTCATTTTTTACTAATCTCTAATGATTTAACAACTAACTCAAGTAAAAACCAAGACTCACTTTGACTATTTGAGGTCAAAGTGAGTTATGCCAAACACTCCTTTATACACTTGACAGTTTTTGAAAAAACTTATGAAATGAAATCTATTGAAATATTAATCACTACCAGATATTTAATAGTTGATAATAAGCATAATTAACATGAATTAACAACTGAATCTAGCTAAAACTTAAAATCCACAAGTTATACTACTATTTTTGGTGTTTTTATGTTTATATGACTGAATTTAAGAAAACAAATTACTATAACTAAAAAGCTAAGAAAACAGATACAAGTTTATGACTAATGAGACTAATAAGCACAATCAAACAAAGAATTAAGCACTAAGAAAAGCAGATAAGTAAGATAAGCATAGAAGCATATAGATTATTAGGCAAATTTTTAGCAAATCTAAACTATGAATTAAAGAACAATAGTAATGAAAACTAACCCTTAGCTTCAGCTAAACAAAAGCTTACACAATTAAGCTGCTACAAGCTCTCCTAGCTTTTAAATAAGCTAGGAGTTAAGTCCTTCTTTGACCCTTCCATAATTGGTCAAACTTCCAAAAAGCTCAATAATCCATAAGTTTAAGGTAACTAAATGTTAAGCTGATTTAAGGTTTAGATATGATTAATACTGAATTAAATAAGATCTATTTCAGCTTATAGACTGAAGGAGCTTAATATGAGCTTATTAGCTTATTGAGACAATTTGGCTATTTTAGAGAGCTTGTGAATAAAGAGAAAAGAGAGCTTATAACTAACTTAAACTAAATTTCATTAATTAAAACTGAATTACATTCCTTAAAAAGAAATTACAACTGATTTTAAAAATTACATTAAGCTTAAAAAACTACACTAGGCTAAAAGCTAGAAAAGGAAAAAGAGATGATCGTGTGTGTGTGATGGGGGTGCTATTTATAGCACCATAGTGAAGCTTCTAGGCCTTTGAGTCTCTGCACTCTCCTCTTAATCTACACCCTTCAATTCTTCAATCATTGGATCTTAAGTTTTAGCCGTTGGATCATATGCACACTCACTCGGATTGCCAAGCTGTCATTCTTTGAGGTGACAGCTTGTGCTAGTTGTGTGAGAGCATTAAGTGTAAAAATTGAGCTTTACTTGTGCTTTTCCTCTTGTACACGATCCTTGCTTGAGAAAATGAGTCAATGAGAGCTTTGATAAGACTGTTTTGACCTTGCTATTGTGTAAGAGAGCCCTTGAATAGTCCTTTGTACCCTTTGATTTTAATTTGCCCCTTGATTTACCCTGGTAACTAGACGAGGACGATGGATGAATAGTGACTTGTTCTTCGCGCCCAAATTTTAACTGAAAGAGGTAATTCAGTTGTAATTTTAGGGAAATTGCAAGTATGGCCCTTGTGTTTGGTTAAGTACTAGTGTAGTGTAAAATAGGGTTTAGGAAATAGCAAGAATGGTCCCAGTGGTTTATAAAAAG
The DNA here is from genome assembly GCA_026074375.1 of Tanacetum coccineum. Classification (NCBI taxonomy): domain Eukaryota; kingdom Viridiplantae; phylum Streptophyta; class Magnoliopsida; order Asterales; family Asteraceae; genus Tanacetum; species Tanacetum coccineum. Next base: position 14,987 of record BQNB010024081.1, read on the forward strand.
GGTAAATGGACTAGTATAATTGGCTTATGGATCCGGGTGTGGCCCATTTTGGCTTAGGGACCATTTATGGACTTTTCTGAAAGTTGAGGGGTTATTTTGAGATACTTTGGGTCTTGTTGACTTTTGTTGACCAAGATTGACTGGAGTTGACTGTAGGTTTGACTTTTTTCAGGCGTTGGCTTCCGGCTTTTGTTTACTCTTCCGTTTTCGTGTCCGTGCTTGCCCGTTTTTAACGATTTTCTTGTGATTTTTGATATATCCGTTCCTGCACACACAAAACACAAATACAAGCACATTTTTGCTATTTTTGGTCTGTTTTGGGTTTAATTGGGTTGTTTTAGGTACAAACGGATATGTGTATTTTACACTTATCAAAATTTCCCAAACTAAATGAATGTGTGTCCTCACGCAATATCACATGCCTTATAACCAAATACCTCAAAACTTTCCCAAACTAAACCTTTGAAAAGTAGCAAAGATTTTTGTTGAGAGAGTTAAGAGATCACAAGTTATAAAACACCCGATTTCCCATTTTCAAAGATTTTTCTCTTTTTATGATTTTTCTTGATAATTAACTACCTAACTACAACTTATTTGTGTTGACATAATGTAATGTTTTCATTACCTCATTGGTAACTTTAAGGATCATAGACTAAAAGCAAATTAGTGTCTAAAAAGATAACTTTCATTCCCGATTTTTTCACTTTTCCATGCTAAGACTAAAAAACATGATCATTGTTAATTAAAAGTCATGACACTAAAACTACACAATCAACCATAACAACACACCACACAAACAACAACACTTAATCCCAAAACGATCCTGAAAAGATTCACTTAAATGACAAAATGGCTAGAGATTCGGATTACGATGACATGTGATCACGGAGTTGATTTGGTATCCCTTATTTGCAATTGAAGTTGGATTTCACAAAGGCGTCTACTTATTTCATCATCGTGACTTTCTTCTATTTTCTATCGATTGATGACTTGCTTGAACGTATACAGTTATGATTAAGACTTGGATTATCTAGTTTCCAGAAGTCAAGGGGTGGTTGGATGAAGACCTGGATAACTATCACTTAAAGGAGTTACGTTGTAGTACTCAGTGTCACACGCAGATGTCGATGTGGATAATTTCAAGAGGTGTTGTACTTCTTATACTTTTGATGGAGTATAAGGTACTTAGAGATTTTCTTCTGCACCGTTCTTCAATCAACAATAGTGCAAGATTAAGTAACAAATTTGGGGGATTTTACTTCAGTTTCAAGTTTGATATATCGGGTTTACTTCACCATGTGATCACGACAATAGCCTACAGAATACGAGGTTGGTAAGTTAGCCAGAGAGTTTAAAGGTTGAGATGTAATCAGCACTTCTCACGGGTATTTTTGTGCTATTCCAAGACAAAGATACTTCACAGTCTAAGCAAAATCTTCAAAGTTCTTCGATGACATTCATTCACAAGACCTTGATTATACCAAGTGTTCTTGATTCTTGCTTCATCTCCTCTACGGTTTCTGAAGTCAAGAGGGTAATGATTCTTTTGTATATCAAGATTTGTGCTTATGACAAGAACTTCTCGAGTATATGAACGTACACGACAATGATGCTTCCGAGAGTTCGCAACCATCATGGGGGAAAATGTGTACATCCGGGACTTAATTGACTTTGATGTTACCATGTCAACTTCCAGGGGGAAGTAGTGTATACTACTTCACTAAGAATGGTTTGTGAAGTATTCTGCAAACATGAGAAGAACAGATGCTGATTTCTCGCATGCACCCCCGAATGAATATTCACCAAGCCCTGATGACAAGAAGCAGTAGTCGTTGGTGTGTTTTGACTTCTACAAAATTCCGCTGTGCACTTTGATGACAAGTAGAAGATTGTTCAAGCTACATCAATGTTTCAGAATCTGCTCAAGATAGGGATGTTGGTTTGGGGGGAAGCTGATTCAGAAACTTCGACAAAAAGGAGTCTAAGAAGAAAGCTTTTCAAGACATGCTGCATGAATTGGGGGGAAGTTAATCCAGTTCATGCATACTACAATGGTTCCTGTACAAGTAAAGACAATGAAGATCCAAGCTGGAATACAAGTTTCAAGACCAAGAGAACTCACAAGACAACTTCAGCTTTGGAAGCGCTTTGGAAGACTTTATTTAATTGTATTTGTACTTGTTAGGAACATTGTAAGTAATTCCGTATATGTCCACATATTGGGGAAAGATTGTTAGCCTTAAAATATGGTGACAAACACGGAATTGCATTAGTTTATTTATAGCGTGACACATAGGGACTAATAATGACAAGCTATGATAGTTGTGTGTCACTAAGACTATAAATACCCCCTCCATACTTCCATGGAGGGGTGAAGCTCACTTTTGTAAAAGTGTGTGTATGTGTTTTCTCTCTACCATACACACATCTTCCCATCTCATATCTTTTTCTCTCTAATAATATGGATACTTTTCTTTTCCATTTTACCAAGCCTTCGGATCTTCTGTTTTAAGGGTGAATCGTGATAACAATCGATAACCCTTTAATCACTTCACTTCATTAACCTTAACAAGAAAATAAGGAAGAAACTAGGAAGAATTGTAGAGAGAGAAAGTGAGAGAAATCTAGAGAGAGAATGGAAAGTTTACTTGCAAATGAAAAAGTTACAAATGAACCAACACCCTCTCATTCCTTGGAGAGGGGTATTTATAGTGAAGACTAAAAGGCTTGCATGCCTTTAGTAATTCTACGGGCCGGGCTCGGGTTTACTTGGGCTTTCGCCCGATACACGTGACCGATTAGATTACAAATAAGAGCCCGTTTACCCGTCTAGCCTAATACAACGTATATTAATTTAGTGACCGAGACCTAATATAATTATGAATGAACTTCCATTGTTCGACTCAATATTTTGAGGCTAACAATTTTATCTACCCTTAATCGTCCTTCATACTTACATAATGTTTTGATCACCCCTAATATCATTAAAAATCTTATTTATGTTCGTCAATTCACTAGAGATAATAATTCTACTATCGAATTCGATGCATAGTTCGGAAGATCTTTACCCAGTTACATCGCCTTCTCCCACTCCTCGTGTTTTGATTTATGTGAGTCCCAGTACGTGGCACTAATGCCTCACGCATCCCGGTGAATATGTACTACGTTCTCTTATGTCTCGTGAGTTTATTTCTTGTAATAAAGAAAAGTCCTCACATCTTTATCATGTGTGTCAGCTTGGCAAACATGTGAGACTTCCGTTTGCTAGTTTAGAGTCTATTGTTACTCGTTCTTTTGAGATTGTGCACTCTGATATCTGGACTTCTCCCATTGTTAGCTCCGGTGGTTTGAAATACTATGTGTTATTTCTTGATCATTATTCTCATTATTTGTGAATTTATCCTATGCGTACTAAATCCAAAGTTTTTAAAAATTTCTACATTTTCGTTCTTATGTGTAAAGTCTGTTAAGACCCCTTAGATCGCTATTAAGACTCATCTAGGATATAGTAACAATGATCAATAAATTTGCACAGCGGAATAATAACATAGAAATCAGAGTTACTTTAAGGTTTTCTTTATTCACTATATCCCCAAGATTAAATGATCTTTGGGGCTAAAACTAGCTAATACATAAACTAACTAATATATACATACGTTTTCTTTATGTGTGTTTAGACTCTCATTGGAGAGATCTAACTATGATGGATGCACTAAACCAGACGCCTATGACCCTTTATATAGAGGGTTTACAAGAAAACCTAGCTTATATAGGAAGCTAACTTAATTTATCACATTAAGTCCTTGTTGTTTCATTTTTCTTCATTTATGCATATGTAGTTTTGTAATCATCAAATCTGATATCCCAACAATCTTCCCCTATTTGATATTACAAAATAATCTTCATGAATGAAACAATCTTCAAAGCTTCCCTTTGACTTGGGATCTTCTTGAACATGCCACCACACATAATAAGCTGCAAATCATATCTCTGTAGTCTTCTTCCCCTTTTTGTAATCATACAATAGGGGTCTTCTGTAGATAAGAAACTTGTAAACACTTCTCCTTAAGTGGTGCATGTAGATGGTTAAACATTTAATCAATAAACTTCCCCTGAAACCAATATGTTTACCATCTCTTGAATCTCGAACTCTGTACGCTCTATGTAGTGATTACTGATGAAGAAAACTGAGTATAACGAATTTGATGAAGAAGTAGAATCTCCCAAACTTGTGTCTTATGTCTCGCACTATCCACGTGACGTCGAACTCATACTACAGGGAAAAATATAAGTAGACCGCAACCTCTTGACAAAATCCTCATTTATCTTATAAAATGAGACACTAAGCACAATAACGTAACTCCTTCAAGTGATAGCGAATGTGAGCATTGAGCATCATAAGAAAAATCACACATTCCTAGATTTTGCAAGTCTTCGTCAACATCATATAAGCACCAACAAGTTATCTTCAAACGTTGTAAGCCGTTTAAGATATAATAAGAACACGCATCTGTGAAACTCAACTACAACATCAAATAAGCAATATTCAATTGTCTTCGTAATCACCTCTTCAATAAATCCAAAACGAGCCATATATCCAATAAGAATAAACTATTGTGAACAATAGTTCTGTCCGAGATCCAAAAACGTGAACTATCCGATATCTGATAAAGCAAGCAGTACAAACTGGGTATGTCGGATAGAACTAACAGTAGAAACTGCTTCAAGTAGCAGTATTAACAAACCAAGCTGTTAGCGACACTTTTTCTGTCTCAAAACTGTCACAAATTTGTCACTAACCTGTCACTGATCAGAATAATCCAAACTGCCTTTGAAAATCTTTATGTCTGATGTCGCATCCTCCTTATCAATAACCTTGAACGACATCAACCTTTTGTCAATTTTCAACAACTAAACGACCAAATCTGTAACTGATATTGTGCCATCATAGTTGAAACAAGCAACCTGTTTATTGAATCGTTACCAGTAACCATATAAAACTTGTTTCAGGCTACAAATCAAATAACCACACATCAATTACACATCCATATCCAACCACGAACCCTTTTGAATCTTGAGAACAGCCAATCAATGATATTCAATCATGAGGATTTAATCAAGGTTTCCAATCACAAAGTAGCTATTGTTCTTGATTCTTCATTGGCAGTAGTAAGCGTCAGATCCCACGTTGGCAAGATCAGAATATCATCATCATAAAATCTCCTTAGCAGTATTAATAATTAATATTGTTCTTAACGTCAGTACTAACTTGTTATGAGAGCAGTACTAAGAATTAGGGTTAGCAGTATTAATGTTGAACAAGTAGTATTAACCTGCCTTTAATTATTCTTGGCAGTATTAACAAAAAGGTTGGCAGTATTAACTTTTGAGACAAGCAGTATTAACCGTGAATACCTCCAAGCAGCATAATGTCACTTTATGAGTAGGTTTAGCAAATCGTTTGAGCCCAATTACCAGTAACCTCGGTCCTTCCATCTTGTTCGTTGAACCCCAAAGACCTGCTGCTTCTTAACTCCTTGTACCCTCTTGACATATTAGCAGCAACAAAAAGATAAACGAGTAGTAGTAATCATCACGACCAATAGCAGCAACAATAATAATAAAACCTGGTGACATCCTTTAACTGACGCACCACACACCACAGCAAAACACAATCCATAACAGTCATCTTGCTATTGTGGATGCCATCATGTCTCGAACCAAGAGATCACCATGCTGCTAATATTTTCTTTCTTCCTGTTTACCAAATTAAAACAAGCAGCATCAATAAAAAGGTTCATTTGTTATTAGGGTTTGGCAGAAAACCCTAAAATCTTCGACATATCCCACTTGTTGCATAAACACACATCAGCCGTGACAATAACAAAACATCAACGAATCCTTGTAACAGAATATTATACATCCTGTTTTTACCAATTTAGGGTTTATTGTAAAACCCTAATTTCACCAAATAAGACCAGGTTACAGAAAATTCGTCTCTTCTTTATCTTCAATAACACAGCATCAAAACAACCTTGTATAGATCCTAGATCAAGAGCCACGAGGCTCTGATACCAATTGTGAAGTCTGTTAAGACCCCTTAGATCGTTATTAAGACTCATCTAGGATATAGTAACAATGATCAATAAACTTGCACAGCGGAATAATAACACATAAATCAGAGTTACTTTAAGGTTTTCTTTATTCACTATATCCCAAGATCAAATGATCTTTGGGGCTAAAACTAGCTAATACATAAACTAACTAATAAACTAACTAATATACACACGTTTTCTTTGTGTGTGTTTAGACTCTCATTGGAGAGATCTAACTATGATGGATGCACTAAACCAGACGCCTATGACCCTTTATATAGAGGGTTTACAAGAAAACCTAGCTTACATAGGAAGCTAACTTAATTTATCACATTAAGTCCTTGTTGTTTCATCTTTCTTCATTTATGCATATGTAGTTTTGTAATCATCAAATCTGAGATCCCAACATTATGTAAATAATCAGTAGTGTGATATTGTGGCTTTTTAGTGTGACCATGGTGGTGAGTTTGACAACACTAATCTCCTTAACTTGTTTGATCAAAATGGCATTCAAGTCCATTTTTCTTGCCAAAAAATGTCACAACAAAATGGAAAGTCGAAGCGAATGATCTGCACTATTAATAATGTCATTCTCACTCTTCTTTTCCAAGCTCATCTGCCACCCACCTTTTGGGTCAAGGCATTACATATGGTTGTCTACCTACTCAATCTTCTACCCTCAACTGCCATTCAAAATGAGATACCTTGCACTAAACTATTTAACAAACAACCTGATTACTCACGATTGCGTATCTTCGGTTGTCTTTGTTACCCACACCTTCATTCTCCTCATAAACTTGCACCTCGTGCCACCCCTTGTATTTTCCTCGGATACCCCGCTTATCATCGTGGGTAGCGATGCCTTGACCTCTCCACTAACAAAATCATCATTTCTCGCCATGTAACCTTTGATGAACTCTAATTTATGTTTGGTTCTATCACTCTATTACAACCTGCATCTTACACTTTTCTCGACCCTACTCCATCTCTAATACATCAACATGTCATTCATAATACAACCCAACATCCTACAACTCCACATGCACTTATTACCCTATGGTCCAATATAACCCAACTCCTAGCCCAACACCTAGCCCAATGCATAGCGTCACACCACCTTCGGCCCATCCAGACACTCTACCCTACCATAACACATCATAATCCATTACACAATCCACGACCCAACCTAATTTTGCCCATATGATCCTTACTTTAGCAACTACACACACGATACCTAATCCTCCCACTCGGACTCACCCTATGGTCACACGTGCCCAAGTTGGCACTGTTAAGCCCAACCCTCATTTTCATGGTCATACTTCTCATATTTCTCCTATTCTTAAGTCTCCTTATGTTGCGTTATCAGATCCTAATTGGTAAGATGCTATGTATGATGAATATAATGCTTTAATTAAAAATAGTACTTGGGTTCTTATTTCGAAACCACCAAACGTTAATGTGGTTCAGTCTATGTGGTTGTTTCGGCATAAATATAATGTCGATGGTTCATTTAGCAGGTATAAGGCTCGTTTGGTGGCTAATGGGCGTAGTCAACAGTTTGGTGTTGATTGTGATGATACTTTTAGTCCTATTGTTAAACCGACTACCATTCGTATGATTCTCAGCCTTGCCTTATCTCGGAATTGGCCTATTCATCAGCTTGATGTTAAGAATGCATTTCTTAACGGCGACCTTCCTGAGACTGTGTATATGTATTAGCCACCAGGTTTGGTAGTTGTTTGGTTTCCCCATCAGTTTCGATTACAGATGTCTTTATACAGATTGAAACAAGCACCTCATGCTTAGTTTCAATGTTTTGCAGGTTATGCGTACAGGGTTGGTTTCTCGTCGAGTCGTTGTGACTCGTCCTTGTTCATATATTAACATGGTTTTGAGGTTACATATTTATTGATTTATGTTGATGATATTACTTCAACGTATTATCTCCTCTCTTTATAAGGAGTTTGGTATGACTGATTTGGGGGCGCTTAATTACTTCTTGGGGATTTTTGTTACACGTGACTCTACAGATATGTTTTTGTCTCAAAAGAAATATGCTTTGGAGCTTTTGGACATGGCTCATATGGCTAATTGTAAACCAACTCGAACGCCGGTTGACATGGAATCCAAACTTAGTTCTATTGGAGATCCTATTTTCGACCCTACTCTCTATCGCAGTCTTACAAGTGGTTTGTAGTACCTTACATTTACTCGTCCAGATATATCATATGTAGTGCAACAAGTTTGCCTTCATATGCATGATCCTCAAGAGCCTCATTTAGTAGCTCTTAAGAGAGTTCTCCGATATGTTCGTGGCACATTGGACTTTGGGCTCTAACTTTATGCATTCATTACAGGTTCTCTTATTGCATATACCGATGCTGATTGGGCTAGTTGCCCTACTACCAGACGGTCTACATCTGGTTATTGTGTTTTCTTGGGAGATAATCTACTCTCATGGCCAGCCAAACGGCAACATACTCTCTCTAGATCGAGTGCTAAAGCTGAGTACAGAGGTGTTGCTAATGTTGTTGCTGAAATTGCCTGGCTTCGTAATCTTTTAAAAGAGCTTAATACACCATTATTATCTGACACCCTTGTCTATTGTGACAATGTTAGTGCTATATATATGACTGCTAAGCCTATTCAGCATCAGCGGACCAAACACATCGAGATTGATATACACTTTGTTAGTGATATGGTTGCTCGTGGTCAGGTTCGTGTTCTTCATGTACCATCTCGTTACCAGTATGCTGACATTTTACCAAAGGACTACTGTCTGCGCTTTTTGAGGAATTTCGTACTAGTTTGAGTGTTCGGCCATCTCCCGCTCAAACTGGAGGGGGGAGTGTTAGACTGTATTTTGTATAAGCCTATGGGCTTTTCATAATAGCCTTCCAACATGTTGACTATTAGTCAACATTCAACATTCAAAGTCAAGTCAACATTCAACATTCAAAGTCCAGACATTTATATTTGTATATCTATTACTCCCTCCGTCCCATATTAAGTGTCCACAATGGAATCTTTTAAGTCTTTTTTCATCAACTTTGACCATACATATTTTTTTTGTGTTATATAATATTAAACGAAAATTATACCAACGAAAAATATATTCAAAACTCTATCCATTCATATATCTTGCATCAAGTATCATATAACATAAGAAGAAATCATTAAGGTCAAAGTTGAAGAAAAAAGACTTTGAAAAAGTCAAGTGGACACTTAATGTGGGACGGATGGAGTAGTTATTAATTTGTATTAGGCCCGTTAGTATGGATGTCTTGTATTTAGGTCTAAGCTTGTGGTCATTATTCTAGAATGATCTATTGTATCATATATATAGGATAGTTGTTATCAATAATAATCAATGAAATCAGTTATTCCAATAGTTTGGACCGCGAGACTTCAGCGAGAGTTGAATTAATCAATGCTCAAAAGAAAACCGAGGACTTGAATGTCCCAACAATCAACACAAGCGGGATGGATCCGATTGACATGGCTATCTTCGACGCGGAAAAAGCACGAATCCTGACTTTATGTCATCCACAAAACTAGTTTAGTTTACGTATTTTTATATTTACGTCTTATTTTTATTTTACGTTATGTACTTTTTTATTTTATGTAATGTCTTTTTCTATTAATGAAGTTTATTTAAGTGAAAATCTATGGTTTATTTATATAAATGAAAAAAAAAATTGCACCACGGCACCACAAAACGTGATGTTAACCATGGAGTGACGTTTTGGTGTCATGAGAAAAAGTTGTGAAGCGACACCTTTTTTGCCTATGACACAACTATATGATACGAATGTACCCAATGCTTTAATCGTGACCAAAACTCCGAAATTCACTCATTTTACTGCTTGTCATAATTGACAAAATAGTTTTAAACTGTATAAAACATTGGTGCACACGAGGAGAGGGACAATGTTGGCACTAAGGTGCACATGGTGTCACTTAGTGGTACCAACTCATTTCCCAAATTGTATGACACCATATCCTTACAAATTCGATATGTTCCAAACATATACACACACATTTAAGATTGTGTTTTGTCCCATATCATCCACCAACTAGCCCTTTCTATTATTGGAAATTTGGAATAATGGGCTTAATGTGCTAAAAGGCTTAAAGCTATACTTATTTTTATCATCAAATCTTTTTATTCTTTCTTAAAAGTCTTGTATTTTGAAGTATGATTAGGGGTCTAGGCAGATAGTTTTATTATAATGCTTAGGCATAAAGTATGATTAGGGTATAAATGATGAGTTCTCGGAGACATTATTGGAAGCGTCGAAATATATAGGTTCGAGAGAGAAAAATTAGAAAGGTATGTGGTTACAAGATACGTAGTCCGTACTTTTAATATGGAATCGCACAACAATACTCATAGTCGAAATTCAATGGTTTCTAATAAAAGGGGTCACAGTGCTTGTTAAGGGGTGGATGGGGATCAATTCCGTTTTTATGAATAATTATGATATTATCACTGAAGGAACGATGTATATAACTAAAAAAGTACTCCGTAAATTATAAATTACTAATAATCATCAACGACTACTTAAATCTATATGCAATTTACATTTGAACCTGTTTATACTAATGATTAAACAAGATTTGTAATATATGTTGATCGAGCCATCAAAAATAGATAGTGTGTATGTTCAGTTTTTTATACGTGTCTGCAGTTTTAGGGGTGTTTGGGACATGTTTCCAACACTTCTTAAACTTGTGGATTGTATTGTAAATATTGTTTGGAGTTAATATATTTTTTCCAAATCAAACATATTATAACTTCATTAATGAATAATCAGTTTGGCACTGACAACCAGAGGTGATCATGGTCCGAAAATCATACCGGGCTCATCAGGACCAGACTTGACCTAAAACCGATGTGTTTAAAAACTTCGGACCGAGGACTGAAGCGAAATGTTCGGTCCAGTTTCGGGTCGGTTCGGTCATATTCAAAAAATCATAATAGCCGGTTGTGCGTAAAACCGAACCAAACAGGGCCGGATTAAAGACCGAAAATAAAGAAAAGGGTGAGACGAAGACCAGACAAAAATATTTTCGTTCCGGATGTGTAAATTAGGGGTGAGCAGAAAAACCGAAAAAACTGAAAACCTAAACCAAACCGAACTGAAAACAACCGAACCGAACTAATAACCGAACCGAATTTGCCAAAACCGAACTACAAATTTGGATCTCGGGTTGGATTTGAGTTTGACAACATGAACCGAAAACCGAATTTATATGAATATACATATATTTTATATTTTATATATTTATATATATAAAAAGACAATTAAAATTTTATCATAATATAAAAAAACACTTTTTATACTTAAAATAATTTTTTTGCTAAATAACTATGTAATTATCTTTTAAAAATAAATTGTGTAATTCGGGTTGACAATTTTATTTTAACTGAACTAACCGAAAAACTCGATAACCGAACCGATCAAGTGTAAATTCTCCCGTGAAAAACAGTTATGGATTCAGGCCCGTATCTAAGACGGTTTTTATTGAGGCCCGTGTAATGAGGCTAAAATTTGTAAACCCATATTTAAAGATCAACATCACAATCCACCAATATTGCAACTTTTCTTTTTTCATTTCATATTATAAATCAATCTGTTTTTTCATAAGAGTAATAGAATTTCAAAGAAAATACAAAACATGATTTACATATGAATATAATTCATAATTACAAGTGATTTGAAATTTTTATTTAAAACAATAGTTGTGTTCAATGAAATTTACAATATTATGTAATAGTGTGCAACATAAAGAATGAACCTGTTTCCGAAGACGAGTTAGGTTGGCTAATTAGGTCTCTCGTTTTGTGTTGTCGTCATCGAGGACCATCGTTTATTTATTATAGACATAAAAATCTAGTTTGATACTTTGATGAACCCTCGATAGCGGTTTCGGTGAACCTCACGGACGAACTTTTTCAAGAAACGTCTCCATTTAGACTTTTTTTTTTTTGAACGGCAACTTTATTAAAAGAACTAGCAAGGAGCTAGAAAGACATTACAAAGAAATAAAATAGGGGATTTTTAACCAATACTCCCAATAAAAAACCCTATTACATCTACTAGAACACCATAAAAAGGACCAAGAAACAATGTCATCAAAAATCGTCGAACGATTAGGAGGCGAAGCGTCAAAGACCAACTGATTTCGAAGCCTCCAAATCCGCCACCAAGCAACATAAAAAACACCTTCTAAAATAGACTTGAGACGGGAAGAAAGCCGAAAGGATAAGAACCAAGCATCCCAATCCGAGAAAGAACAAATCCCCTGCTAATCCAAATCCCACCAACGACAAATTTTACGAAGAACAAACCGAGCCACGTCACATCGAAAGAAAACATGCTGAACATCCTCCATAGCAGCATTACAAAGAGGACACAGATGGGAATCCAACAAAACACCTCTACGGCTAAGATTGACTCTAGTAAGTAACCTATCAAGACGAGCACGCCAAGAAAAAACATTAACTTTAATAGGAATGAATTTAACCCATCTCGTTTCAACATCCGACGAAGGGAGAAACAAGTCATCAATAAAGTTTCTGATGACTTTAACCTTGAACTCTCCATCTCCCGACAAATCACAAGTCCACCTATCTTTGGAAGACGAGAGGACAACCGAGTTCAGAATTGAAGAAAGGTCATCCCACTGCTCTATAATTTATCCATTTAGAATTTGGTTAGTGATGTTGGTTAAATCCCCCGCTCTATAATTTGAATCTTTGCCACTAGGGTGGAGAGTTGCACCATCGTGGATTACAATGTTTCATCAAGACGATGGTTTGATTTGTCGTTCAGTTTTTTAAATAGGAGGGAAAACAACGGTTTTTTTTTAGTTCGTGTGGTTTGCTAAAAGACCGTCTCATATTCTTGGCTCAAACTTTGTCCATTTACCATCCATCCGTTAGTAAAAGTGAGCGATCGAACATCGCTGAAGACGAACTGTGCAAATTTTTTTCACGTTAAATACTAACGTGGGTCTAACAGTGAGAGTTAGGGGTGTAAACGAGCCGAGTACTGCCAAGCTCGAGCTCGACTCGTCTTATAAAACTCGAGCTCGAAACTCGACTCGAGCTTAATTATTTCCACAGTTTATGTTCGAACTCGATAAATACTCGGCATATCAAGCTCGACTCGACTCGATTTATGTATATAAAAGGGAAAAAGTGCAATTTACTTGAAGCTCGATAAGGCTCGCGAGCTTCCCGAGCCGAGTATTTTGTAGCTCGAACTCGGCTCGAAAATATACTCGAGTAGCTCGAACTCGAGCTCGACTCGTTTAAATCGAGTCGATTTCGAGTAGTTTACGAGTCGATATCGAGTAACTTACGAGTTGTCTCGTCTCGTTTACACCCCTAAGAGTATTGTTGTCTTTTTGCCTTTATAGAGATGTATCTAAAACCTTTTCTTTCATTATTATTATTATTTTACTGGTCGTTTTTGTACGTTTTAGTACGTTTTGTACGGGCCACACGGTACCGGTGCTATAGGTTGCGTTATAGCCGTATAGCGTGACACCACACCTCGACCTATGTTACCCGGCGCCGTCCTCACCAGCCAAGCCATATGTATTTTTTTTCCTGATCGGTCTTGTTTTTGGTTATTTTTTGTGTTGTTATTTGTTTATTTTTATGTTTTTTCTTTGTGTCTCATGTTTGTTCGTTTGTTGTACAAAGGAGATAGCAAAAAGATAGAAGGAAGATGGCAAAAAGGAAAAAAGAGAAACGTTGTTGGTTTTTTCTTTTGGATGTTTGTATATGTTTATATTATTAGTGTTTTGGAGAGAGTTTTTCTTACACCGTTAGTCTCTATATTATTTACAAAATTAGCTCCTTAGTTGTTTTTCTTACATTTTAGTCCTAAAATGCATAAAATTTGGTTTAATTATATACAATGAAATATGTCGTTTTATTTAAACAAATGAAAAAAATAAATTAAAACTGTCGTGTCCAGGGATATCCAATAACTTGAGTGAGAGAGGGAGGTTTTTTGGTTAAGTTGAATTATGAGTTTTTTACTTAATTGGTCACCGTGGTTTCACTGAAATTTCACTAATAGTCCCCCATTAGATTTTTATTGCACCACTCATATCTATTTTTGAAACTGCTTTCACAACTAGTCCCTGTCTCAAAAAGCCATTCAATTTTGTTGCTGTTGACCCCCACGTGCCTTTCACGTGAGGGTAAAGTTATCATTTCGCATTTTCCCATTTGTATACTTACTAACATATTTCAAGTTAAAAATACCCACAAAAGAATAGCATTATATTGCAGCAGAGGCTAGGCATGCATTGATGGAATCACTTCTAAATGGTGGAATTTGAGATAACCAGTTAAAGGCATCAATACCATTATCATTTACCATTGTGTACAAATTATATGTTACCATTGGGACCTCTCTTTTATAAACTCTGATGTTTTATTATATATGGAATGTGTAACTTTTCAAAATGTCTTATTTAGATGTCGTTTTCTATAACTTGTACTATGTGCAATGAAGTAACACCCCCGGTTACCTTCCGGTGCTATCTGATTTTGGGGGTGTTACAGATTGGTATCAGAGCACTCGTTATAGAGAATTAGGTTACATTTAGTACATAGACTATAACTATTATACATATTAGGAGTCCCTTAATGCTTTACCCAATATTTGTTCGAGTACACTTCCTAAACACTAATGTTGTTATATTTATAACATCACTATTAGTATTATATAAATGATATTTATATAAATACTTGCTTTGCATTTCGATTCCTTACGCCTATCTTCGGGAGTACCGCTATTTATTTATATAAATGTTGAATATCCGATCACTTATATCTACTTTTCCAGAGCATCACTATATTTTTATATAAGGTTTCGTTATATGAATACTAAAACTCTTCCAATACATTATGAGTTACACAATGGTCTCTAAACTTTTCTTAAGACATTGTGAGTGACACAATGGTCTCGTTTATTTTTAAGATGTTGTGAGTGATACAACGATCTCTAAAACCTTCTCAAGACATTGTTAGCGAAACAATGGTCCCTAAAATTTCTCATGATTATCCTTTAATTACATAAACACAGCGGTAACATATAATTTGTACACAGTGGTAAATGATAATGGTATTGATGCCTTTAACTGGTTATCTCAAATTCCACCATTTAGAAGTGATTCCATCAATGCACGACTAGCCTCTGCTGCAATATAGTGTTATTCTTTTGTGGGTATTTTTAACTTGACCATGTGAGTAAGTATACAAATAGGGAAATGTGAAATGACAACTTTACCCCCGCGTGGAAGGCATGTGAGGGTCACTAGCAACAAAATTGAATGGCTTTTTGAGATAGGGACTAGTTGTGAAAGCAGTTTCAAAAAGAGATATGAGTGGTGCAATAAAAATCTAATGGGGACTATTGGTGAAATTTCAGTGAAACCACAGTGACCAATTAAGTAAAAAACTCTTGAATTATAGAGAAAAACTGTTGATGTAGAAGCACTTTTTGCTATAACATGAGCCATATGACTCCACTACACCTAGTACTCTAAGTGTTCAATGTATTTTGTACTTTAAATTCTAATCTAGATATAATGACAAAACCAATCCTTAAACTTTATATAAAAATAAATTACTTCTCTTTCTAACATAACCTATAATTTTTTTCAAAAGGCGCGCCTTTGCAGCGCTAAGGCGTAAGGCGTGGCCTCCACGTTACGAAATAGACTAAGGCGTCGACTCTAGGCGTGATGTGAGATGAGGCGTGAAAAGGCGAGCTAAAGCGCGAGGCGTGGCGAGCCTTTTATATTCAACTCCGATAAATTTTCATTTTTTTTCAAAATGAAGAATATTACATGTACGGATAGTTTCTTAACTTTATTAATATGTACAACGCTTTATGTAAACTCAATATATATTAAATATGATATAAATATATAAATATTTTCATATTTTGGGTCGTCTTAAAAACGCAAAGGCTACGCCATAGCCGCTAAGGCGTGAGGCTTGGTCATGCCGCCAAGCCACGCCTCACGCTATTTATAACCTTGATATTTTTACTCTAAAATTGAATGACAATTTTTGGTATGCTTTATTAGTTAGTATTTTATGCTTAAATATGTAATTTATATTATATCTTATGTTATTTGTTAAATGACATCTTAAATAGAGCTTTTATTTATGGTTCATAGTTTGAAAAACGAAAAAAGCTTGCAAAAAATGTCATAGTTTGAATTTTTTTATCATTAATCTAAATAATTTAGTGATAACTAGCTATAATACCCGTGTACGCACGGGACTTTTTTTCTAAATTATTAACTATGTGTTTATTATCGATTAAATTACAAACAAATTAACTTGTTCAACATATATTTACATGTTGCATTAAAAATAGGAAATTTTTGTTTTTAGAAAATGACTTTGGTTTGAAAATTATTTTTAATATTCAAGCAAAATCCCGTGCTATAAGATTTTTTTAGTTTTAGAGCTTTGTACATGCGGTTTTGACATAAGTCGTACTAAAAGGTTTTTACATAAGTCCCACCTACTCTCACACAAGTCTAATTTTGTTTTTTCGTTAACTTTTTTTTTGAACGGCAAAGATGGAATATATATAAAAAAGCGTCTAGCAAGACGCTAGAAACTTAAAGTACAATAGAGTCAACAAAAAGAATTACATAACATCAAAAAATGGTAAAATCCCGAGACTTTAACTGCGAGGGAATCAAAAGGGATGAAAAAACTTTTGACACGAAGGCCGACGGATCGGTTTTCACTTCGGCAAAAGAAAAACCCCCCATCCCGGAGGCCGAGCCACCGGTTTTCACTTCGGGATGGATTTTGATGAAACCCCAAACAAGTCCCGAGAGAAGGATGAAAAGAAGAACCATCCTCAAAACCGACGAAGATGCCAAACGAAAAAACCTTGGCGTACAGGTACGCCAACCCAGCGAACTTGAACGCCAACTTCAGGAAAAAAACCAAAAGCAGCTCTAACCATTGCCATTACGCGTGATCGAAAGGGGATACATAAGCCATTCATTCTAAGATAACTTCATATGGTCCCTATTGTGAAGCCACGAAAATAAAGAGAAACGAACATTATCGAATAGATCACTTTTCCTCAACGGTTGAGAGTTAAACGTGACGCTATTTCGGTATCTCCAAAGCCACCAAAGAACAGAAGTAGTAATAACATAGAACATGTGTTTTTTCTCTTTAGAAGCATGCCAAGAGATGATCCAATCATTGAAAGAATCCCAAGAAGAAGCTTGAAAAAGAGGAATATCACACCATCTAAAAATGAGCTTCCACATATCGGTAGCAATGTCGCATTCGAAGAAAACATGATTAGCAGATTCAACATTGGCATTGCAAGAAGGACAAGAGATGGCCGTTAACTTTATATTATAAAACTATTCATATGAAATCATTAATGACAAAAAAAACTAAAAAACATGAAGAGATATTACTTATAAAAATCAGGGGTCCTAATAACCAACCGCTTAGAACAAACAAACATGTTAAAGAAAAGAAATAGTTTCAAATGTAAACTTTAATAAAAGTTCAGTTCTGACTTTATTGTCCAATCCAAATACTTTATTATGTTATGTGTCAAAATTGTGGTAATGTTGATTGTTTTATTAAACTTGCCAAGCAAAGTAATACAATGTGTGTTAAAGGGGTGGTTAGGTCATTTTAATGGATGTTTGGATTTACTTAAAAACTACAGTTTAGTGGTTGTTAAAGTCCTCTGCAAAACAGCAGTTTAAAGAAGTTTTTTAGTATGACTGCTGAAGTTTTAAGGGGTGTTTGGACTATTAAAAACTCATGTTTTATAGGATTGTTTGGGTCTATTCAAGGGGTGTTTGTGGCTACTGCGAAACTGCAGTTTCGAACGCAGTTTTAAAGATACAAATCTAAAATATACAAACTAATAATGCTCGAGTCTTAAGGGGTATTTGAGGCTGCTGACAGATAGTAGCTTCAAAGGGGTGATTAAGACGTTTTAAGGGGTGTTTGGGGCTGCTCAAAACTTATATTTTATAGCATTGTTTGGGTACTTTTAAGGGGTGTTCATGGCTAATTCAAAACTGTTGTTTCAAACGCAGTTTTAGGGATACGATTCTAAACTTCCAAACAACAACTTTAAAATGTGTTTCGTTTTGCGTAAAAACTGCAATTAAATGGTTGTTTAAGTCACTTGAAAAACTGGAGTTCTTAGGTATGACTGCTGAAGTTTTAAGGGGTGTTTGGGGCTGCTAAACACTTGTGTTTATAGGGTTGTTTAGGTTGCTTGATCTACTTAGCGGATTAGAAAATTATGGACAAACGGTTGTCCAATCTATAGATCAAAGTATGTTTTTCAAGATTTATTGGTTAAGGTTTCACCATGAGTTATCAACTAACTCGACATATTTTCGTGTTGTGTAGATTCTCGGGTGAACATTTATGGAAATGTAGGCAAGGCATTGTTTTCTGTGGTATGCATCATGTTCTAATTAATAGATCTAATACCACCATTTAGTAAATCTCTAGTAGTAAACAATAGTAATTAGATGGAAAAATAAAGATAATATATCCTATGTATGTTTGCAGGTCTTTATCTTCTTTGACCTATTGTTTATCATGCGACATTATGTACTCTTATCACGTTAAGACTCCAATATATCATTCAGTATTCCAGGAGACATGTTATAATGCAAGCCTAATTAGTGAAAATGTTGCAGGTCGATCTTATACTTCTTTGTTTTGAGTACAACCTCATATGTATCTGAATTTATACATCTTACATTATATATAAGTGGATATAAGAATGATGACTCACTAATATCCATGCCACATCACCATTAAAGAATTGCCACCTCACTTACATTTCAATCTACCTAACCATATGTGAATTCCACGTAGCAAATTCTAATACACGTCATCATCTATGCATTCCACGTAGGCATTCAACATGCCACATAGGAATCGTCAAATCCACCTAGGCATTTATTGTGCCTTTAAATTCGGCCCAATTATTATACAAAATTTTTTATATCATGTGGGATTCGAACCCAGGCACCCACAGCATATGCATCTACCACTAGACCACAATGGTAGTTATAGAATGTCTTTGAAAAACAAAATAGATAAGGTTTATCAACTTGCATAGGAGAGAAATTTCAAAAACGATTTTCAACCCATTAGATTCGTCACATTTAATGAGTTATAATGAAACCGTAAATCACTTCCATACTTCATCCCTACAAAATCGTTTAAAACGCATATCATATCAATTCAAATCTGCCTTTCAAAATTAAAATGGATACCACTAATTCAATTTAGTTTTCAAATCCTACACAAAAAATTCAGTCACAATTCATCAAAACACACACAAACAGGTATATTTTCTAATTAGGTTTTATGGCTTCATTACCGGCGATTTCTAATTCAACACCACCACCATACGATAATTGAAATTAGGGCTACGAAGATACAATGAATCTACAATCATTATCCAGGTTTCTTTGTTTTTATATTTGATTGAATTTTATTTACATTTATATTTAAAATCTCTTTTTGTTAAACTTTTTAGTTTTTTAGTTTTGATTTGATTGAATGAATTATGTCAGTCGATAAACTTTGCAGATGACAATATATGAAAAGGGAAAAGAAACTGATGCACAACACCTGATACTGATACGACCCCACCAAACTTATATTTGGCCGTATTATGTTTGGTAAGTTATATTTCTGGTGATCACTATGTACTTTGAAAGGCGTTTTATGCAGTGTTATGTCATTTGAATGAGAAAGTACTTAACCTTTTAGGTATAAGGTTGAAACACGATGTTAAATTTCTATTTGGTCATTTGTATTTTCTTGATAATCTTTATACACCATGATTGGTGTCCTGAGAAAAATGATGTTTAAGCATTAGCTTCAAAGAAATTGAAATGTTCATCATATATATGTCACTGTTAAATTGTGTGTATTATTTCTTATGGCTATTGGACTTGACCATCATAAATTTTCAGCTTTTGTAAAGAACATTGAAAGACAAAGCATTCATACTGTATATGCAGAACTTACAATATCCAAGATTAGTCTAGGACGTTCAGCTCATGATTAAAGAGCTAGAAAATGTAACCATTCTCAGGGAAGAATTGTGGCTCAGCATTTTGCAAGATCTTTACTCTAGTAGGTTGTCCCGGCCAAATTAAAGTTGGCCAACATGTCCTTGAGTAGCAATTTAGTTTGCAATTGCCAATGTGTTCCTGTTCTTTTGAAAAATTAATGTCCAACCCAAGTTGAGAACATGCCCCCCTTACTAATAATGGCTTGCTGATAATGTAAACTTAAACAAGTTCAGCTAGATAATATTGTACCATAAGTTCATATACTTTCATGTAAATTTATACTAGCTATTATATGCAGGCGGCGGTATCTGATTCACCTGTTTACAAGAGTTGTTAGGAGGGTGATTTTAGTCCACTTGATGAAGCTATTGCTGTTGATCAACGGCGGCTGAGAATTTTTCTAAGCTAACTGAAAACTTCTGATGTGGCTTTTCATGTTAACAAGGTTTCTATAGGATAATGTATAAAAAGGCCACCGACTATTGAAATTTCTTTATAGTTAGTATCTCACGTTATCCGTACCAAATCTAGCAAAAACATGTTGGATGACAGAATATAACCTTATTTTCTTATCTTCCGTAAAAATTAATTTTTGGTTGTTTCTTCTATTTTGTAAACCAAAAATTATAGAATGGCAAAAAGCTGAAGATGATTTTCTTCATTTTTTATCATATATGTTATAAAACTAATAACTAAAACTTGGGTGGCCTTCTAATAAGTTTATCCCTTTTAACAGCTTATTTTTAGTTTTTAAAATAATCTGATATCCTTTATTTAACATGCGTTGATTTTATATGATGTAGGAAGTTGCTAATTTGGTATGGGTTGTTGAGAAAATTAAATTTATAAAGGAAAAGGTGCCAGAGGAAGAGAAGGCCGAAGATTCGCTGAAAAGGAAGAAATGCTCATCAGGTGACAATTTATCATCAGTGACAGTGCCATTTTTGTAATTTAATAGGTCACTGCTACCACGCAAATCTTTTTCTTGGCGTCTTTTTTTTTCTTTTCATTTGTCGCATTTTAATTCGTATATGGCAGAAGTTATGGTAATAGGTAATGTGAGATTTTTTTTAGTCTTGCTGATGCAACAGGGTTGCAACTTGGTTGTACAAAGGGAGAATAAAAGGCTGATATCAGTGGTGATGATTCGCAAGCGTTGATACAAGAGTCGCATGTTTTAGTTGGATTGAATAGGATTGGGATTGATTCTTTCCCTGTAAAACTACCATATCACATTCTTCTCGAGGTATAATTTTTTTATATGTTGTTATTTTGTATTTTAAATTATATAGGTCGATTGGAATCTTTTGTGTTTCATTCTATGAATTTATTGCTTTTATTAATAGAATCAAGAGTCAAGCTACAACGAAAGTTCCCAAGAAGTTACACCAGATGCTAATAGTATAGCAGATCTTGTGTTGGATGATCCATTGCCAGTGGTGGCTGAAAAAGGGGAGGTGTCTAATGGTGTTAAACATGTTGTACATGAGTGTCTGGTCACTGTGATCCTCCTGTTGAAAACTTGAATGTGAGCATAAGTGAACAAACATAAGAGGAACCTCTTGTTGGAAACTTGAATGCGAGCATAAATGAACAAACATCAGAGGAACCTCCTGATGAAAACTTGAATGCGAGCTCAATTAAATAGTTTAAACTAAAATGTAGATTACAAAGGAGTGGAGTGACCATTGTTCTCGTGTCTCATTTGAGTAAGGAATGTCTTTAATAACTCTAGTTGCCTCTATATTGTATAAACGGATAACACGTACAGGTACTTGCATTACTTCATATAATTTATTTCACGACTAATTTATTTCATATTTTTATTTCGTGAATCGTATTCCTTAGTACGCACTAAATAGCGGCTAATATGATATCAGCTCTTAAACCTAGAGTCGGCGAGGAACCACATGAGATTCAAGTTATCAGGAAGTGGATATCTTTTGCCACAAGAAACAAATATATTTTTATCGACAAGAATATGAGCTCTTTCACAATAACTATTTACATTTTTTTATTTATAGTGTTTCGGCTACAAGGTCAGCTACCTTGCCCTACTCCACTCCCTGAGTCACCTACTCGAGAGTTCGAATACACTATTCACCAATACTTCTTTTGACCGGCGAAGAAGCCTCACAACGTCGCTTACCTTTTTATCTGGTGCTAAGCTAAACACCAGGTTCTATACAAAAGAACCATGTCCCCACACAAGCTTACACCCTATTATGATACAAAGATAGATATCATGTCCCAACAATATGGAACATAATATATTGATGTGCTTGCCCTCTATTAGGTGCCAAACACCAACACCATTTACAACTTACACCAAACTCTTATAAGCAACACTTAGTCATATGACTTTCATCTATTTGATTACAATGAATGTGAAGTGATATCTTGAGATCAGTAGCTTGATCCATGAGTGATGGGATACCCTTGCTCTAAGAGAGTCGTAGAACTTGATCCTCAAATGGCATACTCGATAGAACTTCTTTTATTAAGAAATCTACAAAACACTAAAATGAAATAATCATGATAGAAGATCAGTGATTAGCTGAATATTTAGAGAGAGAAGTTATGTTGATGAATGCCTAAACCAAGAGAAATGAGTTGGTATTTATAGGCATAAAGGTTACTATAGCCCGGTTCTGCCGGTGCCATTGGCGAATGGAACCGGCAGCTAAAATCAATGCACCGGCCTACAGTAACCAAATCCGAATTTTAAATTACAAAATCTTAGAAGATCATAGGTAATCTTGCTAGATTGTTTTCAGATTTGGTAAGAAAGAGGTCTTTTATTAGTTTTGAAATATTTAAAGGTTTTTGTAAATATTCTCTTATAAAGTGGTTAAAATGTGAAAGGTATACATTTTTATTCTAAGAATATATTTAAGTGAAGAGTTTGTTTATGAGAGAAGCGTGGTTAGAAAACTATTGGTTTAGAACTTATGACTTTTGTTGTTTTGATAAGTTTATGTTTTGTTATTAAACAAAACAAAGAAAGATCAACAACAACAACAACAACGATACCCAATCTCGCCTACGCAGGGTATGGGGGAGGTGAGATGTAGACAGATCATACCCCTACCCTTGACGGGTAAGGAGACTGCTTCCGGGTAGACCTCCGGCTAAGAGAGAGAGAGAGAGAGAGAGAGATATTTTTTTTTTGATTTTTTGAATTTTAGATAATCTTATTATTGATTTCGACAATATGATAAACAAAGGAAACAAAGCAGGCGAAGAAATAGGGGCAAGATGCAAAAGACAAGAAAAGGCACATATCAGGCAAGACTAAGCAAAGCAACAACGCAAAGCACAAAGGACACAAACGCAAGCATAAATACACTGGAGCAGGCAAAGCAAGAACGAGCAGGCAAACACGAAAAGCGAATATTCGACCAAGACGAGAAGCAAAAAAAAACATAGGGCACAAAGAAAAATAAACCCTAAAGCGGGGCAAACTAGCCTAAAAAAGGCCTAGAGGCCCAACCAAAAGAAAGCAACAAGATACAAGCAGACATATAGACAAAACACGGAAGCACACAAGCAAGGAAACACGCAAAAGATAAGAGAAGCAAGGAACACAAAAGGCAAAAGCAACAACACAAAAGGCACAAAGCAAGCATACGAACACGGGAGCAGGCAAAGCAAGAAACATAAGCACGAAACAAGCACACAAAGACCATAGAGAAACAAGGCAAACAAAAGGCAAACCAAACGAAACCAAACCCTCCACACCCTCCATAAAACCTTCTAACCTAATTCTAGCCCACCTATCTAACCTATCAAACTAAAACGCAACGAGGGCAAACACGAAAGACGGAAAAGGCAAAAGGCAAACAAAGGACACGTAAGAAAAACCGACAAACATAACGAAACAAACAAACAAAGGGAAGAAACAAGAAAAGCCGACCCAAAGTCGACCCCCTAACCTAATTTTAGCTCTCCACTCGTTCCTATCAGAGCTCATGTCCTCGGACAAGAGAAGCTCCTTCATGTCATGCTTCACTCTATCTTCCCACCTAAGTTTTGGTCTACCCCTTCTCCTCAAGCGGTCTACTATCAAAGCCTCGACTCTCCTAACCGGTGATGACTGTGGTCTTTTCTTGACATGTCCGAACCACCTCAACCGTCCTTCTCTCATCTTGTTGATGATCGTCTCGACTTCAAGTAGCGCTCTATAAACTCCATTTAGGATCATGTCAAGCAGTGTCCTACCACAAGTCCACCTTAGCATTCTTAATTCCGCTACTTACACCCTGTTAGCAAGGGCTTTCGTAATAGGCCAACACTCTGACCCATACAACATGGCCAGTCTAATTGCGACTCGATAGAATTTTCCCTTCAACTTGAGGGGGACCTTTCTATCACAAA
The DNA here is from genome assembly GCA_026074375.1 of Tanacetum coccineum. Classification (NCBI taxonomy): domain Eukaryota; kingdom Viridiplantae; phylum Streptophyta; class Magnoliopsida; order Asterales; family Asteraceae; genus Tanacetum; species Tanacetum coccineum. Next base: position 39,607 of record BQNB010024081.1, read on the forward strand.
GAACTCCTGTGGCCGCCCTCCACTTCAACCAGGCTGCTTTAATTCGGTTGGATACGTCTTCACGGTTTATCTGTATTAACAATCTCCCCCTTTTTGTTGATGACAAAACATAGACTTATGAAGTAAAAAGCAACAAAATTTACAAGTTCTAAATTGGAGTTTTTACTTCTTTCTCCCCCTTTTTGTCGAAACAAAAAGAGCGTCGAAGAAAAACTAACTTAAGATGGTGAACCAAAGAAAAATAGGTATGCTTTTAAGAGAAACAAGATGTATGCTCCCCCTTGACGAATGCTCCCCTTAGAACAGATTGTCAAGTTTTCCTAGTCGGAGTAGCTACAAGAAAACATGTTAGTCATAGGTGCAAATGGTAAATAATTGACTTATTAGTGGGTCAATCTCAATGCTCCCCCTTGACGAATGCTCCATAAGATGGATTTGTTAAGCAATTATAAGACCAGCATTAAATGTGTTATAAAAATGAACAAGATATCATTGCAAGAGATCAAAAAATAGTAAAATAATTCTGGAAGGCCGGTTTTGCCGGTGCTGTTCAGTGAACAGATCCGGCTTATAATCGAACAGCACCGGCTGACCTGTACAAAATCAGCAGCACTCAACTATTTGGCGGGAAGCAATTCTATTCAAATTTTAACCTGCTAAAATTTGATATCCGAGAGGGTATCATATAAAGTAGACATCAAACTAATCATATTTTGAATAGGAATTCATGATGCGACAAACGAGAATCACTACAACACAAAGCCTTGACTATTACAAATCATGAAGTAAAACAAATTGACCTATGTCAACTAAAATTAAAATCATGATTGGTAAACTATCTAAGGCTACTTGATCTTAGTTATTATCTTAAGGTAATTTGCTTGAGAGGTGGTTCAATCGTTCTAAGATGTGATGAAGCATGAACCTAGTTTCGCTTTGGAAATTGTTGACGATGGTCTCGGTCCATTGGCAATAAGGACACGTGTGTTCTTATCCCCTAGGGGGTTGTTCTAGCCATTGGGTTTGGTCTATAGGTCCAAATGTGCTTGGTAAGGGAAATGATGGGTCAAATAGGGTTGTTTGGGATGAGGTGGTTATGGGACAAAATGGTGGTGGCATTTGAATGTGGGTGATGGATGTAGGAGGTATGAGACTATTTTCCACATTTTGTGCATTTTGTGCATTTTGTGCAATTTGGATAGCCTCTTGGATATTTTGGTGAAAGGTTTGAAGGTTGTTGAGTTCTTGTTGAATGTTTTTCTTTTCTATGAATGGATCGGGTTGAGCGTTGGTCCTATTACTAGGTTGGTTCTTGTAGTGTAGTTTGTAGGAGAGTTTGAGGTAGATTTTATAGGACATATTGAGGGAATGGGTTGGAGGTTCTTGGAGGTGCATCATTTGTAGAGGAGAGGTAAGGATGAGGCTCTATGGGAGTGTTTGGAGGAGTAGAGAAAGTGAGGGCTCTAGGAGCCAATGGAGTTGCTGAAGGTTCAACCTTAGGTGTTGTTTGGTTTGAGGTCGGTGGTGACATGATGAGTGCTAAAGTGGTATTAATGGTAGTGTTGGGATTGAGTTGTGAATGAATGGGTGAGGTTTCATTGGAGGATAAGTCAATGTAGTCAATTTTGGCTAATTTTCTTGGAGATTTTGAGTTGAAGAACAAGCACTTGATGCCATGGATTTTTTTGACAGTACAAGAGATGTTTTCAGGTATTGAGGTGTGAAGATGATGGGAGATTAGGTCCTAATTTATAGTGAAGATACATGCATAAGCATTTAATGCTTAAACTACTAGAAAAGGCTTAAACATAATCATTAGAGTGCAAAGTAGGTCAAACAAGGCAAAGCCAACTACCTAGCAGTAATGAGACACTCCTATTAAGCATATTTAGAGGCTTTGTTTAAAAAGTGGTGTCCTCAAAATGAGAAACCTGCTTCTGTAGAACCGGCTGGCCGGTGCCATTGAGCTAATGGAACCGCCTTGCTGCAAACAGCACCGGCTGGTGCAGGGCACAAACATTAGAATTCAATTTTTCTCAAAAAATTCTTAGAAGTCTAATCTGTTGGCATGAGATTTGTGGATTTAGTCTACAGGAGGCTTTATCACTTAAAAGGTTCTAGTAGTGTCTAAATTTCTACAAAACGTGCTTATGCCAAACACTCCTTAAAAGAATTGTCAAAAGAAAATTTTCGTCAAAATAGTTCCTAGATGTCACATGCTAATGTTAGGAGAGGGTATAACCTGCGTTCTACTTGTTCTAGATAAGTTCAAATATTACAGAGGGAGAAGAAATGCATAGATCATAATGCCTTAATAGAACCAAATGCCCCTCCATACAATTAGAGAGGGATAAAAAGTCACACAACACATTATCCGAGTTAACTAGCATACCACGCATAATTCAAATAGTTTTAAACATACCCATAAATTGTTTTAACGACACACCATGATATTTTCCCGAGTAGCAAACTCTACTTTTTCTTGCAAAGGTAGTGGAAGAGGCACTTGAACAAGCCCTTTGTTTGTTTGAATTCTGGGGATTCTCCTCCTTCAATGGGCGGAAGTTGGTTCATGTAGTCAATGGGATCGAGAGTGTAGTTACCCACGGGATCATTTTCCATTCCTTGGTTTGGAGGAGGTGAGTCGGATGAGGTGGAAGTGGAGGGGGTCGGAGTTGGTAGACGAGGCCTTTTGCCCTTGGATTTGAACCGGAAGACTCTTTTGTTGGAGAGAGGGATCATGACATGGTCCACAAGTTGAAAGTCATTGGACAAAGGGTATGGTTGTTTGGATCAAACATACTTAAAAAGCCTAGTGAGAAGCATGGCATAAGGGAGAGTCATTTCGCTACTTTGAGTCACACTTATCATTCGATGAGCGATATAGTAAGCAAGATTGAAGTGTTTGCCAATGGTGAGACAATAGAGCATGTAGCACAAGGATGCATTGGGGTGATCTTTGTGACCGGTGAGGCTTATGGCATTTTCACTAATGATGGTGTTCCACTTCTTGAATTCATCTCTTAATTCGGCGTTGATCATTTGAAAGGGGTCGAGGACAATGTCATCTCCTTTGATTTTTCGGTACTTGGGTTTGGTTCTTGTGTGGAATAAAGCATCACGAATCAAGGTTGGATCTTCGTGAGGAGGAGGATAAAGGTTGGGGTGAGGATCATCTTAAAAATGATGAGATAGGCCATTCGAAAGTGTACACACACACACCTTCACGAGGAATTTTGAGAATTTGAGCAAAGTTTTTGAGAGTGAGAGTGGTTTCGACATTGTCGATGACAAAAGCAAGGGAGAGAGTTCCATTGAGGTTTCGAATGAAGCGAACACTTTTGTAAAAATGTAGAACGAAGACGGGGCAAATTTGTTCATTAATGTCGAGAAGACAATCAAAACCAATTGCCGCAAAGATGTTGCAAAGATTTGGTTTGTCATCGAGGAAGTTAGGAAGGACGACCCGTCCTTCGTGAAAGAGTTGATTTATGAGATACTTGTAAACCTCTCTTTCTTCGCCGGTAAATCTTCCAGTACGATGATACATGGGGATGTAGTAGGCGGTGTCATGATGATCAACGTCGGTCGATTTTGGCATGATGCTCCTAAAATTAGAGAAAATAAGAAAAGACACGATTACTTCTACATGCCTAAAGTTTTTCGGAAATGATCAGTTTTATCTTAGTTTTTACGGTAATTAACAATGAAATTCCTTTTATCATCACCCCTTTTTTTGAAATGTATTTTTGATTTCATAAAAGAATATGCATGGGTGTATTCCTTAACTAGGATCAAGATGCAATTTGATAACTAAGGTTACTTAAGACTAATCACTTTGTGTTAAAAAATTTAGGGTGATTTAGTCTAAGGAATTTTAATCCCTAAATTTAATTTTTGCAAGTAATTTATAAATTAAGAGTTAATTATAGAAAATATGCATGAATTAAAACTTACAATTGGGAGTTTAGAGATGTGAAAAAGGGTGAAACTTTGCAAGATTCGCCAATGGTGATTTCTTGGGGTGTGTGAGTTTCAAACAGTGAGAAGATGAAAAGAAGACGTTCAGTTTTTGTCAGTTCCCCGGTTTTGCCGATGCTATTCGGAGAACAAAACCGGCTTGGTTTTACAATGGCACCGGCCAGGGCTTGTTATATATATATATATATATATATATATATATATATATATTTGTGTTATTATTATTATTAGATTTTTTGTGCGAGTGTAATATGGCCTCCTTATTAAATTTTTTGTTTTCTATAGGAACATAAAACAATAAGTTATAATGTAACAAAAAAGCTTAATGAAATATGTGGAAAACTAGAAGGGGGGTTGAATAGTTTTCTAAATTTTTTGCCTTTTAAAACTTGTAAAACACTTTGTTTGAAACTTTTTAGTGAAGTGATCTAGATATTGATGTTTGATAATTAAGAAGTAAGAGATGTAAAAGTAAAGAGAAAATAGAGTGTAGAAAGATTTCACTAGGACACAAGTATTTATAGTGGTTCGGCTACAAGGACACCTTCCTTGCCTTACTCCACTCCCCGAGTCACCTATCTCGAGAGTTTGTTAAAACTAGATCACTGAGCTCCTTTCACTTGGCGGAGATGCCTAACAATGATGGGACACTTTTATAGGGTTACAAAGTTGATCACCGATATTTCTCACACACGAGTTATCGATAATAACACAATCTACACTTATGTACAACTAACAATACAACATAGATAACTGCAAAGATTGATCTCTTGAATGAAGTAAAAGATATCAAGATCAAGAACATTGTGAGGCGTTGCTTGAAACTTTCGCGTATTTAGGCAATTCCTTTCTTGAAGTGTATTTCCCTACACAAGATTTAGAAAGAGATGCTAGAGAGAGAGATCAGTTGATTAGAGAGAAGATTAGATGAGAAAGGTATGTGAGAACATGAGAAATGGCTTGGTATTTATAGACAAAAAATTCACTGTAGGCCGGTTCTTCTGGTGCTGTTGACAAAGGGGACCCGCTTGCAAAACTAAGGGCACCGGCATACAATAACAAAATCCGAATTTTGATTTGCAAAATCTTGAGATATCTTGTGTAATCTTATAAGATTTTCCTTGGATTTGGCCTGCATTTGTTTACTATACGAAATGAGTAATTAAATTATAAGTGTAAGATGATTTTGTGTAAAGTTAGGGTTTAATATAAAGATTTGTGCACTTTTTCAAGTCTGCATGTGCTTTTATACAACAGTTGGGTGTAGTAAAGAAATCATGTTTGAGAAATAGAGGTTGAGAAAAATGGTTTGTTAAGTTTTGCATTAGAAATTCCTTAGCCTAAGTTGATTGTAGAAAACATTATGGTTTTAAAACTGGTTTATTTGTTTTACAATCTCCCCCCTTTTGTTGATGACAAAACATATTAGGCCAAGGGATTAGTTAAATTTGTATATTAATCTTGGTTACTGTCTCCCCTTTTTGTCAAAAAATAAAAATGGATTGTAAATGTATGATGAATTATAGAGATTTTGTCATGATGGAAGCTCCCCCTTGATGATTGATATGGTAAATACAAAACAAATATGTGTAGAAGCATGAGATCAGGCTCCCCACCCCCCCCCCACCCATCCCCCCCCCCCTGTATTTGTTAGTTCCACTGCAAAGAAAAGTTAGAGGTCTAAGAAATAGAAATGGTGTACTGTAGTACCGGCTAGCCGGTGCTGATTTATCAATGGCACCGGTTTGTTATCGAATGGCATCGGCTGACTAAAGAAAAGTCAATGATCACGAATTTTACACATAATTTTTTGAAGAAGATAACAAATGTCCAAGCACAAATGCTTTTTATTCAGGTATAACAATAAACATAAAAGGATAATAATAAATTAGGATGAGCAACGAGATCTTAATGAGGATTTTCCTAATGAATTACTTAGTTTTATTATAGTCTCTTTTATTTGATATTGATGAGGTTATGACATTTTAGGCGGTCGAGAATGTGGTTGAGAATAAATCTCATTTCTCTTTGGAGGTTGTCGACCAAGACTTGAGTTCTTTGGCAATGTTCACAAAACATCTCATTGGTGAGCAAAGGAAAAGGGTTGTTAGGTCCCAATGGCGAAAGAGGTAGGAGTTAAGATGGTGGAGGAGGTAAGCATTGTGGAGGGAGAGGAGGAGGTGTTGGTTCTAACTTCGGAGTAGCGAAGGAAAAGAAGAGTTCATGGGAGGAATAGGAGGTGGCTCATTTGCCAAACGTTCATGGTCTGCAAATGGATGGTCTAGGAGGTGATGGATTGTTGAAGATGGTGGAAGATCACTCGCACGTTCAAAGTAAAGATGGAGAAGATGGTGGAGTAGAGAACAAGAGTTCAATGGGATCAAGGTTAATAGTTACCGTTGAGGTGAGCTTCGATGGTTGAGTAGGAGCGGGTGGTGGTGAAGTCAATGGAGGAGGAGTTGTCTTAGGAGTAAGCAAGCACTTTTCATTGGAGTTTATTATTGTATTGATTGGAGATAGTTGGTATGAGTGGTTATTTGGAGAAGTTGGTGGGGCTATCCCGATGTGTAGTACCGATGGTGGAGAGAATTGGTTGATAGGAGGAGATAGAGGTTCTTAGTTTGAAGTCAAAGCAACATGCCTAAACAACTTATTCTTTCGGTTCATTTTAGGATTAGTTTTGTTTTCTTAGGCTATTGTGAAGAAAGGTAATGAGAAGAGCAACAAAATGGATGCCCTATTATAGAAGAGTTTGAGGTGGACTTAAATGTTTGCTTACTAATTTAGTTAAAATCTAATGATTAGATTATGGCAAAGGTCAACTTTTATTCTTAGAGCCTAAGTGATGTGATAAGGAGGGAAAATTTTGATTTAAATTTGAAAAATTCATATATTAATAGCTGAGAACATGTCTGCCGGTTCTGCCGGTGCTATTCTAAAGAGGGCACCGGCTTGAAATTTGAATGGCGCCGGCCAACGGACAGGCAGGGTTTTTGTAGTAAGTTTTTTGAGTAAAGTTTTGATATCTTGGAGGTGCAGTTTTTCTCGACTCGAAGACGAAAAAAATTTTGTCTTTATTTTGAGTGAAATAATCCTAGCATCCCTTTTAATGTATACCTACAAATGAACCGTGTGTGTAATGACATATTGACCATGTGTTTCTTTGTATATGTTTACGAGATAAGTTATACAAAAATGGTTTTTATTTGTATTTAAACAATGTAGTAAGAGGTAAGAAAGTGAATTGACACAAATGAGAAAGTATTTAGGAGAAAGGTTTTAAGGTTTGGGTTTTAGATTTCTAAAGATGCGTAAGTTGATTAGGTTAATTTGAGAATAGATTTAACCTGACCCCAACTTTGCCATGTGTGAGATGGATGTCAAGGTCATATTCTTTTCATCTTGGAAAAGGATATAGATATTTTCAGGTTTTATGCTGGTAAAACATGTGGAGTAGAAGAACTATCTTGAGAGGCAACTTGATATTTTTCGAGCTCCAAGCAAATAGTACGTCTGATTTCTTGCTTAAATTCAAAACTGTCAAGATGATCGAATTTGTGATCCAAGTCATAGTTGAATAAATGAATTAGATTAATACCCAAGAATCATCTGAGCTCCTAACACACTCATTTTAAAGAGCTAATCAATGATTTATAAACCATATTCCCAAGAGAAAAACTAAAGAAGTACTGAGAAGGATTCATGTTGTACTATTCTTGCTCATGAGGCGAATGGAAATCATTTTTCTTTCTAGTACTGAAAAGTTATTTTTGAACTTGGATATTTGAGTTCTTTGATTAAGGTTTCCTATGACGGTTCTAAGGGACGGAAAAAGAAAAAATAAACACGATCTTTTAGATCTTGATGTTTGAGATATTGTTTATTAATGGTTCATTTTCCTTGACTTCTAAGTCTTTACTTTGGTTTTCTATGATGTCGACTTCTAGTAAGTCATCATCTACTAAAGGAGGTGAACTAGGAGGAGGAGTTTCATCAAACTTGACATTGAGAGATTCTTTGACTTTCATGGTTTCTTTATTTAGAACTACATAAGCTTTACTATTAGGGGAATATCCTAAGAAAACACCTTCGGTTGATTTAGGGTCGAATTTGGTAAGGTAGTCTTTGGTATTTAAAATGAAACATTTACTACCAAAAACTTTAAAGTATTCTAAGTTGGGCTTTCTACCTTTGAAAAGCTCATAAGGAGTTTTTCTGAGGAAATGTCTAATAAGAATCCTATTTAGAATGTAGGTGGAGGTGTCAACGGCATTACACCAAAACTTTTGAGGAATTGATTGTTCATTTAGCATGTTTACTCATTTATTGTAGGAGGGGAGAGGGGATTTTTTCTTACGTTACTACTTCCATTTGTATTTGCTGAGTATGTGGGAGCCGAAAAGTTAGGAGTAATGCCCATTAGCTTCACAAAAAGCTACGAATTATACTTCATTATCAATTCCCGACCATGATCCGTACCGAATTGAAATAATAGGGCAAAACCCTTTTGGATTTGGAATTTTTTTATTAGGAATTCAAAATGATTCAAATGCCTTCATTTTTGTGTTTTAAATATCTTGTCCAAGTGTTTATCTTGATTAGTCGTCACACAATGACCATAGTGCTAGAAGTTGCTCATCCGTAACTTTGAACGGACGAGGACCTTATAACAAGTCATATGCAAAAGTTCTAGAATTTAGTATTAGAGGACAGTGTTTTTAAGCCTTATGGCTTTCATTTACTTGTTGTCCATCCGTTGCAAGCATCACAATTAAGTGATTTTCAACATTTTAGTTTTGGTAGTTTCTATCAAGCTCTTTAGATGATTAGTTGATTGTATAAGTAGCATATTGGCGTGACCCAATCTTTGATACCATAGGGTCGAAGTATCTCTATAGGGAGGTTAGTCAAAGGCGTTTTGGTGAGTTCCCCATTTTCATAAGTAAAGGCCATTTTTACTAATTTCCTTTCCTTTGGTTATTCCACTTTAATTATTTCCGTTACCGGTTTCACGAAATAGTACCTTGCCACATTTTTTCGCAAATTTTGACCTATGTACGAAGAGTAAAACTGAGATTTTCTACTGGACTAAACAATCATGATGGTGAGAGAGTTATGAGAAATTGTACCTTTGTCGATGATCTTGCTTTTAGTGTTACTACCAAACAACACGTTACCTCCATTAAAAGTTTATAGGATGAGAAGAGATCTTTGTTTCCCGTCATATGTCTAGTACAACCGATATCTTGGATCCATTCATTTGGGTCAAGTTTCACCTTTTGACGTACCTAGATACATAAAACCACTCAAGCATTTGGTCCCTAATATCTCATGGGTCGTTAGTGTTAGGCATATCGTTTGGTTGTCCCATGTATGGGAAACGTGAGGAAAAGGACTCCATTGATTATACATAGGAGGTTGAAATTGTTGTTCATGTTGTGTTCCATAGTTCCAACCTACTTGGCGGGGGGGCCCCCTCGGGGGGGGGGGATAATCGTATTTTGGGGTTACTAAGGCCTATAGGTCTCTTTGGGTCATTTTAGGGAGCGTTTGGATTTTACTTTTTTCAATGTCCTTAACCGAGTTTTAGAATTGGTGGTAGTTTGTTACCTTTTGGTGTGCTAAAAATAGGACTTACTGGGGGGTGTTTTTGCCTAAAATAGACTTTTTGGTAATTTGTACGGAGTTCATCTTTGGTTTATTACGTTGGTTTCCAAGTCTTTTTCTTTTTCTGCACTATCATCAGATACCCGGTGCTGTTCGATTGAACAAGCCGGTGTTGTTGATGAATGGCACCTGCCAGCCGGTTCTACAGAGAGCTTTTTAAGATGACCTTCTAGATTTTTGATTTTAATGTTTCTAGGGGAAGCTATAGTCTTTGTGTATCCTAATCCACACTTGTCTTTTGACGGTTTTTGCATTTCAACCATTTTTTGTAAAAGACGAACTACTATTCTCGAAACTAGCTAGTTTTTGTTTTAGAGAGTTAACTTCTAATCTAAGTTCATTACAAGCATTACAATTGCTAATAGTTACTTTACCTTTTTCTATATGTCTATTTTATTTTTAGTTCATTAATGGTCTTTTTGAGTGATTTATTTTAGCCTTTAGATGTTTGTTTTTGTTAATTATTTAAGACTTATTTGACCATGTTTGTTCATACTCATTTTGCCTGATTCGTTATCTAAAGATGAACTACTATTGTAAAGATTATCGGATAGTACCTCGTTTGAGTGAGCCATGAGACAAATCTCTTCTTTCTTTGAGTCATCTCCACTATCGCTCCAACTTCCGACAACGAATGCCTTTTGATCACCGGAAGAGTTTTTGGGGCAATCACTAATGAAGTGATTTGGATCACCACACTTGAAGCATCTTCGATCTTCCTTTTTATCTTCCTTGATTTTTCGGAAGTTCCTTTTGTCGTCATAGGGTTGTCGGACAAACTTGCCTCTTCTTCTAAAAAAATAAAAGAATTCTTGAAATCCCTTTCGGCCATTCGCTATTCTTCATCTTGATATCCGAGGAAGTTGTATCATTTATCACTCAAGACTTGTCTTGCTTTAAGTGCGAGTGATTGTATTTTTCTTCTTGTCTCTTTGCATTCTCTAAAGTCATTCTCAAGAACTACTTGCATTGACTTTGAGGGTGCCAACTTGTTCGTCTAGAGATAGCTTGACAGTCTTTGATTCTTCTATCGCCGTTACCTTTGGTAGCTTTCGTTGGGGAGGGCCCTCATGTATTTCTACATGGTTACGACTTGAAAAAGATCATCAAGTGCTTTAAGAGATGTAATAATGGTAATTATATATAGAAAAGGGCACAATCAATGGTTTAATCGTCGGCATATTAGGTAAACTCTATATTTTTGTAACAAATAGATCTATTTTATTATTTTTAACTTGTTGTTACCTTGATGAGTTAGTTATCTTAAGTATCCCAAATATTTGAGCCATGTCACACATGGGAAAATTTTTTAATTTTCTTTTTTAGGTAAATCATTGTATAGAAAACCATTTTAGCTTCTTCATTTTGCGGAGCAACTTTTCTTGTTTTTCATCAAGTTTTTCATATTGGTGTAACAACTTCCCTTGTCATCTTTGTCTTGATGTAGGTTTTGTAGTTTACATTAGACTATGATATACCATAGTCAATAATCCTTTGACTTCACGTAAGTTTCAATTGGTCTTTTCCAATATATAAAACAATTTGCCTCGAAGAGAGGTGGTCGTTGCATAGATTGACCCTCTTTGTAGTTTTCCGAATCCATAATCGTTTTAAAGATTTAAAATACAATTTATTTTAAAACTTTGGTATCCTAGTCTTGGATGCCAATTGTAAAAACTAGGAAATAAAAGGGTTGGGTTGAATATTTTCTAAATTTTTGGCCTTTTAAACTTGTAAATCACTTTGTTGTACTTTTTAGTGAAGTGATCTAGATATTGATGTTTGGTAACTTTAAGACAGTAAGAGATGTAAAAGTTAAAGAGAAAATAGAGTGTAGAAAGATTTCATCGGGACACAAAGTATTTATAGTGGTTCAGCTACAAGGACACCTTCCTTGCCCTACTCCACTCCCCGAGTCACCTACTCGAGAGTTTGTTAAACACTAGTCACCGAGCTCCTTTCACTTGGCGGAGAAGCCTTCACAACGATGATACACTTTTATAGGTTACAAAGATGATCACGTATTTTCTCAAACACGAGTATCGATATAACACAACTACACTGATGTACAACTAACCAATAAACAATAGATCACAGCTAGATGATCTTCTTGAATGAAGTAAGAAGAATCAAGATCAAGACACTTTTGAGGCGTGCTTAAAACTTTTGCTTATTTGGCAATTCCTTTCTTGAAGTGAATAACCTATACAAGATTTAAAAAGAGATGCTAGTGAGAGAGAGAGAGATCAGTTGATTAGAGAGAAGATTAGATGAGAAAGGTGTATCTAAACATGAGAATTGGCTTGGTATTTATAGCAAAGTTTTACTGCTAGGCCGGTTCTTCCGGTGACCTTTATGCCCTTTTTTTAATAATAAAATAACCACAAAATGAGTAAACGACCAGATTTAACGAAATTGTTAGATTTGGCTCAAATGTGAAATGGATACTCGGGTTTTGGCTCAAATGTGAACCAAAATTGTTAGATTTGGCTCAAATGTGAAATGGATACTCGGGTTTTGGCTCAAATGTGAACCAAAATTGTTAGATTTGGCTCAAATGTGAAATGGATACTCGGGTTTTGGCTTAAACCCGCAAATTTTTAAAAAAATGGACCAAAAGTGTTATACCCGGTAAAGATAGTGGACCAAAATTGTAGTTTTCTCTAAATTTTTTGTTTTCTATAGGAACATAAAACAATAAGTTATAATTTAACAAAAAAAAGCTTAATGAAATATTACATATACATTGATTAAACCCATAACGCGATACATAGAATAGGAAATACAACAGTAATATAAAAAGCTAGAATGAATAACACGTCTCCATGCGACAACTTGATCATAGGATATATGAGCATTACGAGAGAGATGATAATGGTGATCAAGACGGGGCTTAAGATTTCCCAGACTACTTCCATGAGGTAGCCGGTGATAGCTTGAGAGCGGGAAATGAGAAGAGGTTTGAATTTTTTTTGAATTGAAGGATAAATGAAGGAGGAGAGAGATGTGTGATTTTTTTATATATAGAGTAGATGCGGCAATGGGTTATGAGGAGGTGTGAAGGGGGTTTTGAATTTTGAATAGATTATAACACCTGAAATTTTACGCCAAGACATTATATCATAGATAAGGCAGGGATTTGAAAATAGAGAGTGTGAGAGTGTTGTACTCGGAAAATGGTGTGACAGGAGTATTTTAATTATTTAATAGAGTATATATGAATTATTTATAGTACAATTTCAGATAGCGAGAGTAGATGGAAAAGGTAGTGTACCTTATTAAAAGCAGAAGATTTTGAACAGGAGCAACTGATTATCAAGGATGCTTTTACGGTTTTATATATATATATATATATATATATATATATATATATATATATATAAATTGTAAGTCAATTTTTTTTTATTAAAAGATGGGTGAGCCCATAATAGAAAGAAGCCCAAACCAAAGAGTGTTCAGATCTGCGGTTCTGTTAGCTTACCTCGGCCGGTGTTGTTGATTGATGGCACCAGCGGAACCGACTTGTTGGGCCAGCCCTAAACATCCTCCTTTCTTTTACAAATTTTTCCTACGCCAAGCTTTTTAAGAAAACATATAATGAAAGAGTGTGTATATGCCTTATGATTTTAGTTTTTTTTTTTGAAAAATATTCGATTGAATATTTGAAGATTTTTGAAATGCAGATTATTTGAAAAATCTTCGATAACATGCTCTGATACCAATTATGGAAAACTAGAAGAGTAGTTGAATAGTTTTCCAATTAAAAATCTCTTTTTAAATTTCTCTTTCTCGTTTTAGATCTTAAAGTGAACGAATAAACATAAGTACTAAACACATGATATGATATGATAAGTAAAAGGATATGTGACATAGTATTTATAGTGGTTCGGCTACAAGGTCACCTACCTTGCCCTACTCCACTCCCCGAGTCACCTACTCGAGAGTTCGAATACACTATTCACCAATACTTCTTTTGACCGGCGGAGAAGCCTCACAACGTCGCTTATCCTTTTATCTGGTGCTAAGCTAAACACCAGGTTCTATACAGAAGAACCATGTCCCCACACAAGCTTACACCCTATTATGATACAAAGATAGATATCATGTCCCAACAATATGGAACATAATATGTTTATGTGCTTGCCCTCTATTAGGTGCCAAACACCAACACCATTTACAATTTACACCAAACTCTTATAAGCAACACTTAGTCATATGGCTTTCATCTATTTGATTACAATGAATGTGAAGTGATATCTTGAGATCAGTAGCTTGATCCATGAGTGATGGGATACCCTTGCTCTAAGAGATTCGTAGAAGTTGATCCTCAAATGGCATACTCAGTAGAACTTCTTTTATTAAGAAATCTACAAAACACTAAAAATGAAAGAATCATGATAGAAGATCAGTGATTAGCTGAATATTTAGAGAGAGAAGTTATGTTGATGAATGCCTAAACCAAGAGAAATGAGTTGGTATTTATAGGCATGAAGGTTACTATAGAACGGTTCTGCCGGTGCCATTAGCGAATGGAACCGGCAGCCAAAATCAATGGCACCGGCCTACAGTAACCAAATCTAAATTTTAAATTACAAAATCTTAGAATATCATAGGTAATCTTGCTAGATTGTTTTCAGATTTGGTAAGAAAAAGGACTTTTATTAGTTTTGAAATATTTAAAGGTTTTTGTAAATATTCTCTAATAAAGTGGTTAAAATGTGAAAGGTATACATTTTTATTCTAAGAATATATTTAAGTGAATAGTTTGTTTATGAGAGAAGCGGGGTTAGAAAACTATTGGTTTAGAACTTATGACTTTTGTTGTTTTGATAAGTTTATGTTTTGTTATTAAACAAAACAAAGAAAGATCGTAAAATATAAATAAATGTTTTTACGGTTTATCTGTATTAACAGTACGCACTGAATGGCTGCTAATATGATTTTCATCTAGGCCGTTGAGCAAGGAGTTGTTGCTGATGTTGTGGTTAATCTATGCAATTTATGCCGTTGTTGTTGTTGGAATTATTGATGTTGTTGTTGCTAATGAGCTTCTTGTTGTTGTTGTTGTTGGACATACTTGAGCTAACACTACATAAGATTTCCAGGTTTCCTCTTGACCCTCTGGCCCTGCATTGCAGTAGCCACATACACCAATCAACCTTATCTTTTACCTAATTAAAGACGTGAAACTTAATAATCATTTTTCAAGTAGTAAAAGTTAACAATATGTTAATTAAATAAAAAGTAAAGGACCACCTTTCTTTGTGATAAACAGGAGACAAACACTTCCATTTCTGGAACTTACGCTCCATTTGACTCAAATATTTACTTGTAAACCTGCCAAAATAGAACAAAAAATCTTGAGCCATTATGGTGATACTTATACACTCATACTCATACTATGTCGAATTAAAACAAACCATATAACCAACAACAATACAAATGTATTGGATAAAGTCATAGCTCACCTATAGGATTAGTCTCACCACCTTACCCATCAACTCTCACCGCATCCTCAAACGCCACAGTCGCATCACTCGACACCCCTTACCTGGTCTTCCTAGCTCCCATATGCATGTATTTGATACAACGAAATTATGATCTTCAACATGCCATGCAAAGGAACTAAATAACATACTAATATAAACCATAGGCGACGTCACTCCCGCTGTGTCCCCTTCCATAAACTTTAACAAACTTCCTTTCGACCTTAATACTCCGCACATGTTCCACTCTGTCTCACCCACTGTCAGTCCCTCCTTCTCCTTTCTATTCCCGTTCCCATCCTTCCCATCAGTTTTACTAAACGTCTATAAACAACATCAGCCTCTGCACATTAAGCTCCTGAACAACAATGATTTCTGTTAGCGCATATCCAATATCAGAGTCTATATGTGTATATATTGTTGATGGAAATAATGCCTAAAACATTATTAATATTTTTCACATCTTTAGGTTTTGATAATCACAAAATATAAAAATGTCAATGTAAAATTAAACGTTAAACAAGTAATTAGTAGTTAAATTTTTCATTTCAAAATTATATCATTAAAAGTTATGAATAAATAAAGGCTTAATGCATTTTATGATCAAAGAAATTTTTTTATTCAACCTCACACTTTTATAAAATGTTGGAAACATTTTTAAACATTACAAAACATTTTCTACAATTAAAAGAAATGTTTTATTCAAAATAAATATTTTGAAATTTAAATTTTCGAACCTAAAAAGGCTAGAAAGTTCCAGAAAATTCTCCCTACACAAAAGACAAACTGGGGAGCCCCTATTCTAGGGTGGCCCCTTAAATTCAAGGGAGCGGGCCCCCTTAATTTTAAGGGGACCGCCCCACCTATTTAAGGGGACAGCCCATAGACTGACGGTCCTCCTGATTGTCCTTATTAAATACTGACTTTTTCCTAATATTTTATCACATTTTTGCATCATTCTTTCTGTTCTAATACAGACAACACATCTCATTAAAAATCCCTTGATATTAATCATAAAGCTTTGTTCCAAGTGATCTAAGCTCAATTTCCTCAAGTTCAAGAGAAGAATACTTCCATCATCAAGTGAAGAAGTATTACACCTTTGTGTGTTATTGCAATCTTATTGCATCCATATCATAACTTGTAAATTATTTGTAAATCTTGTAACAGTTGTTTAGTTGTTAGATCTTGGTGATTGTTGTATGAATATAGTTTGATCCTTCGTGATCATTTATAGTAGTGTTAGTTTGGTGTGATTATAGAGTGGCTTGGTGAATTAGTGGTAGTTGAGAAAAACTAAGGTGTGAAGGATGTTGTGTAGTCGTGATCATGTCGGTGTGAAGTCATAGTTGTGTAGTGAAGTTGTGAAGATGTAGTAGTTTTGGTTCTAGCAAATTAGAAAACTCGGACATCTAGCTTTAGTGTGTAAATCAAGATAAGCAAAAGTTTGTGTAAGGTTTTCTCCCGTCATTAAGGGAGGCTTGTTGACATAGTGAAGAAAAATCTCGAGTTAGGTGCTCGAGGAGTGGAGTAGGGCGAAGAGGTGCTTCGTTACCGAATCACTATAAATCCTCGCGTTGTGGTTTGATTGTTCTTACTCTTATCTTTTGTCTTACATTATTTTTTCATACTATCCTATTAATTGTTTAGATAAGTATATTGTTCATATTGTGCAAGTGTTGAATTCACATAAAGTCGAATCTAGAATTTTTATAAACACTTTAAAACCTTAAACCAAAAATGGTAAACTATTCAAACCCCCTTCTAGTTTTCCACAATTAGTATCAAGAGACACGTCAAACAAGATTTTTAAAATAAATTGTATTTTAAAACTTGAATCGATTTATGGAATCGGAAAATATTTAGAAGGGCAATCTATGCAAAGATCGCCACAATTTGAAAGTGATGGATTTATTTATTGGAAAAACAGATTTGAAACTTATGTGAAGTCAAAAGATCTAGATCTTTGGCATGTTATTACCGATGGTGATCTTTCTCCTATTCAAAATGATCCCGAAACCAAAAAGGATGAAGTCGTACCTTTTTCATAAATAAAATGATGATCTTAAAAAGAAACTTGCTAAAAATAATGAAGCTAAAATGGTAATTTATAATGCTTTGCCACGAAAAGAATACGAAAGAATTTTTATATGTCAAACTGCAAAAGAAATTTGGAATACTTTGTTAATCACTCATCAAGGTAATAATCAAGTCAAAGGTAACAAAATAGATCTTCTTGTTCAACAATATGAACAATTTACGATTCCGGAAGAGAAATCAATAGATAATGCCTTTGCTAAATTTAACACTATTATTACTAGTCTAAAAGCACTTGATGAAGGTTTTTCTAGCAAGAATTGTGATAGGAAGTTTCTTAGGGCATTACATCCAAAATGGCGCGCGAAAGTCACGGCGATTGAAGAATCAAAGAATCTAACAACCTTACCTCTTGACGAACTTATTGGAAACTTGAAAGTTTATAAAGAAGTAATAAAGAAACATTTCGAAACGGTCAAAGCCAAGAAAGAACAAAGTAGATCTCTTGCATTAAAGGTGTAAAAGGAAGTAAGTGATGAAGATAGCTCAAGCTCCGATAGTAAAGACGAAGAGTATGCTATGGCCGTAAAGGAATTCAAGAAATTCTTCAAGAGACTTGAGGAAGATTTGTAAGACACCAACGAGGCGATAGAAAAACATTCAAAGTAAGTAGAAAATGAAGGTTATTGGTAAAAGAAAAAGAAAATGTTTTTGATGTGCGTGATCCAATACCTCATTGGAGAATGTTTAGCGCCAAAAGAAACAACGATCAACCAAGCATTTATTGAAGGAGCATGAGCAACAATGGAGAAGATGTGTACAGTGGAATACCGACTAAACGATGAAAACTTGTCTTGTTGCTCTAGCGCCGATGAATCATGATAGGAATACTTAGACCTGATGAGTGGATCAAAGATAGTGGTATGCATCAAAAACACATGACGGGGTAAATCGAAAATTATTTTCTTCATACAAAGCATACAACGGAGGTAACGTAATTTTTCGAGAGCTGAGCAACTTGCGCAGTAAAATCATAGGCAAATGTACGATTTCTCAAGACTCCCTAATAATTGAAAATGTTGAGCACGTAGATAACTTAACATATAACTTGCTTAGTGTAGGTCAACTATGTGATAATAAAAGCAAAGTAATATTTACCGAACATGGATAGCGAAATAATTTAAAGACGAAAAGGTTATAGGTAAAGGAATTAGGAAAGGAGGAATATATGTAATGAAACTAGGAAATAAACCGGAAGATAAAATATGCCTTGCAACATTAGACAAAAACTCCACACTATGGTATAGGAGATTAGGTCACGCGAATATGCAACTAATTCAATCATTAGCATCTAAAGAGTTAGTTAGAAATCTACCCAAACTTAAAGACGACCGACATTTTTGTGATGCTTTGCAAAATTAGAAAAACAAGTCATGCAAGTCATAAGGCTAAAATATAAGTTCAAAACAATAGGATGCTTAGAACTACTTCACTTGCATTTGTTTGGCCCTTCCGCCATACGAAGCTATAGAGGGAATCTTTATACCTTAGTAATCGTAGATGACTATTCTCGATTCACATGGACTAGATTTTTAGCAAATAAAACCGAAGCCTTTGAAAAATTTAAAATATTTAGCAAAAATGCAATCCAAACAAATTAGGATGTTCCATTGTATCAATTGAACAGATTCTTGGTCGGGAATTTGATAATTAAGTACAATTCGAAAGAACAACTATTGTGATTTAAATGGGTATCTAATAATTTTTTTTCCGCTCCTCGTTTACTCCACAGTCAATGGAGGTAGTAGAAAGAAAAAATCGCACTCTACAAGAAATGAGTAGAACCATGTTTAAAACGAACAATTATTCCTCTCCAAAATTTGGTCATTGCGTGAGGACACACAATACCTTAGTTTGGGGGATTTGATAAGTGCTTAATTACACATATCTTTTACCTCTAAAAACGAGCTTAAATGACAAAAAACAGACAAAAACTGCCAAATATATGTTTGTTTTGCATTTGTATTGTGCAGGAAGTGGATATCATCAAAAAGACAGAAAACCAAGCCAAAATGACAAAACTGAGCATGGAATGGAAAAGACTGTGCAAAATCAAGGCCAAAGTCCAAAAATGCCAAAGTCAGAGTCAATACTGAAGAATCAGCAGTCAAACCGGAGCCGGAACTGAAGAATACTATTGGATGCAATCTTAACCCATCTGATGGGCCGGGAAAGCCCAATAGTATAACTATGAAGACTGTGAAGACCAAATGGGCCCTCAATCAATTTCAACAGCCCATTTGTGTGCAATTGACAAAGACTGTGAAGACTTTGAAGGCCCAATCCTAGCCCAGTTACAGCCAATCTCAGCCATTGTACACACAAAACCCACCTGAACCTTATTGGGCCTTAAAAAGCCCAATAACATAAGCCTAAACCTTATTGGGCCCAGACACACTCAATTGGGCCCAATACAAGCCCAAAAGCCCAAAACAAAACCCAATTGGGCCCAATACACAAACCCAAGCCCAATAACCTTTTTATAAAACATAAGGACCAAAAATGTTAATTTTTAAACTTGTTTTATAAAGAAAAAGAGGCAAAAATAAAACACAAGGGCTGAAATTGCAATTTTCCAAAACCCTTTTTATTCTTTTAGTTATAAAACGCAGGGACCATTATTGCAATTAGCCAAAACCTTCTTAATTCTTTTGTTATAAAACCAGAGGGACCAAATGCGTCACTTTCCAAACTCGCTTATAACTGTTTTTCGGCTTAAAATGAAATGAAAAAGGGATGAAAGAGGAAGGGCCACTTTTGCCTCTTCCCCAAACATCCCTTTTAAATCCTGCAACCCACCCCTGTACTCGAACCCCTACCCGCCAAAACCCAAACCGCCCTTTCCCACGGTTTCACTCCCAAACCACCTCCCTAGTACACCCACCAGCTCACCCATACCCTTTCCCCACTTACCCTGCCCCTATAACCCCTTCCCACTTGGCAATTTACAAGAACCCGCACCCCCTTCAATGGCTGAGAATGTTGTAAGGCCAATGAAAGGCTAGGATTACCTTGGGGACTTTGTACACTCACAGCAAACACATCCCAAGACCAAGAGAAGGCAGAGGACCTCTATAAAGCGAGAGAACAGCCGATCAAAAAAAGTCACTGTTTTATTTCTTAGTTTAATGTTAAATTAGTTTTGCTTAAAGTTATTGTATTCAGTTGCTGTTTAAAAAACAAATTTTAAGTTGTATTTCTCTTGTTGGAAAGTTTAAATAAAAAATTAAGAGTTCTCTTATTATTGCATTTGTCGAAATTTGAAATATAATTCAAGTTGTTTAATTCTGTTTAAATTGTTTAAATATGTGTTAAAAGTTATTAAAATGCACTTATAATCAATTATCTCTGCCTTCTTTTACCCAAAAATCAGTTAAAAATCCTTTTTTATATATTAAGGGAGTGTTTGGTTTAGACTTTAAAATGGGTCATATGGGGGTTATCATGGGTTGTAACCACTCAGCCAACTTTGGCTGAGTGTGTGGGGTTTATTAGACCACTTTAATCACAACTTTTAGTTTTAAAATAAGTTTTTAAGTCCCTTTTGTATTCTGTCAAAATTTAAATAAGCCAAAGTGACCTTAAGGGCTTAAGCTGTTGAAACAGCTTAAGCACCTCATTTCTTGTGTTGTTGGAGTTGCAAAAAGCCAAAAATAAAGCCCCTTGTTGCTGTCCCTTTTACTTTGACAATATAAGTCAAAGTTTGGCTTTGCATTTTTTAAAAGAACCCTCAATTTTAAGCTACAATATCAGCAGCTTATATTGTTTTCTAGACCCTCATTTTTTGGAAATAAGCCAAGAAGCCATTAATATAAATCTGTTTGTGGTTGGATTTGGCTAAAAAGCTCTTAAGAGCTTATTTTCATAAGCCCAAAAGTCCCCTTAAGCCACTGCCTTGCCTCCCCTGGTGCTAGACACCATAATTCAGCCCCACTTTTCTAGCTTATTTAATATTAAGCCCTAGGTTCTTAGTGTTTTTTCTTATAGCTTATAGGTAGTTGTCTTAGGATTAGCAGCTTATTTTAGTTAGTGAGTTTATTTTGTTAGCTTATTAGAGGCTTTAAGTTCCCTTTTTTTTCTGTTTCTTTTTAAAACTGTCATTATAGCTTAAGTCATTTCCAGCTTATTTTAGGGCTTATTCTAGAAAACTTAGCTTATTTAGGACTCCCCTCTCCC
Source organism: Tanacetum coccineum (assembly GCA_026074375.1). Classification (NCBI taxonomy): domain Eukaryota; kingdom Viridiplantae; phylum Streptophyta; class Magnoliopsida; order Asterales; family Asteraceae; genus Tanacetum; species Tanacetum coccineum. Next base: position 61,014 of record BQNB010024081.1, read on the forward strand.
TATTAACTGTTTCCCATAAGTTTTAGCTTATTTAGTTAGCTTAAATCCCAATATGAAAGAAAATTAAGCTCATAAGCTTGATAAGCTTCTGCAGCCCCAAAA
>BQNB010024082.1:0-61113 GCA_026074375.1 Tanacetum coccineum
GTTTGCAAAAAGAAATTTTGAAAATAAAAATAAAAAGGGGAGAGTGGAAGTCCTAGGGAGCCTGGGCTCGAACCCAGGACCTTAACACTCTCAACCCTTTCACCAACACCTCTACCACTGCGCCCTAGGGACTTTTACATTAGAGTCCCAAGTGGTTTATTATTTAAGGGCGTTTTTCTCATTTTTGCTTATAAGCTGTTATAGCTTATTACACAGCTTATTCGATAAGCTGTGTAAGTCTTTTTATTTTTCATATGACCCTTATCTTTTTAGCTATTTTGTGTAATTTTTATAGAATTTTTTATAAACATTTGGTATTTTTTATAATTTATTTTCTTTTAAAACTTTAAAAAATCATAAAAAATAAAATAAAAGTCAGAAAAATATAAAAAAAAATTTATAAATTTTCTTTTTTCATATAGTATCTAGAAAAATTGTTAAAGTTTTCGTAGGGTTATTTTTTCAAAAATTCATTTTTTAAAGAACGGGATTCAAACCCCGTTTTTGTTTTGACTCGTTTTTGGTCTTAACTAACTCCGTTTTCGATCTAGTTTTTTTTAAACTTCGTTTTTAGTCACTTAGAACCCATTTTAAGTGAAAAATTCATTCTAGGGTTTAAATTGTGTAATTTAGGTTTTTGACCCTCGTTTTTCGTGCCCGTTTTAGGTTTTAAGTTATATAGCTTTCGTTTTTAGGTTTTATTTAATCGTTTTTGAATATTTAACTTGTAGAAATAGAAAACCAATCATAACTTTGTCATATTCAAACATCAATCATCAATCCGTCATTCGATTTTCAAATTGCACACCTCGTTGGGACATAACGACCCGGGAAATCATACTTCCGGAAACATATATATTTTATTTAGTGAATTTTGACTTCTTGCCTTGGTCAAAGGCAATTGGTTGATTATTTTCCTATATTATTATATATATACTATTGACGAATCAATTTTTGGCGCCGCTGCCGGGGAGGCTGTGAAACGAAAATCGTAAAACCCAAACAAACTCAGTCAGAACGTAATTCTAGAGATGAAACTTCTTAATTGAAGCTCCCTAGTATTGTGGTATGATATGGATCCAGGACATGATTTTTGAAAGCACATCGATGATGAATGATATAATAGTTATAACATAAGCAGTTTTAAGCATTTTATTCAATATCTGGAAATGTAAAGCACGTCAAGCGTTAATTAATGTTATGTCATATTATGTTTTTGGATTTGATTTTTATATTTTCAAAAGTTAAATTTTAGGAACCCTGTGGTTTAGAAAAGTGCAAATAGAACCCCTAGGGTATGCATTTTTGACGACTTTAGTCCTTCAATCAATTTTATTGATTTACAATAATAAACCTTGGACTTGGAAAGTGACATAATTGATCCCATGAAGTTTTAACTTTGATAAAATGAAACTTGTAGTCCTTTAGTTATAAGTTTCTGGAAATTACGATATATAACCCTTGCATGGGTTATCAATTACAAAACATGTCCAATTTGCCATCTTGCAAGCTTTTTTTTACATTTCAATAGTCATTTATAAGTATAATAAACTAAAATATGAAGATTTAAATAACAACGCAGTTTAAATTTAATGATTCGTTAAGCTAGGGAAGTTATAATGGGGTCAAATTAGGGTTTTAAAATGAAAACACGCGTTTTAAGGTCAAATTCTCTTATAACTTATCAAAGTACTTATTTAAACATTATAATAGCTTATTAGGATTGATTATAACAAAAGTTTACAGTTATAAACCTTAGTTTAGTGAAACTTGAATTAGGGGTGCTCGGGTGTACGGGTTTGGATCAAAAAGCATTAACATCTTAGGTTTTTGAGTTCAAAGCTTTATATTATGATTTTAGCAAGATCATATGAATATTATAACGTTATAAAAGCGAATCATAAGCTTGGATAACCTGTTCTTGAGCTTATGGCATGGAAACGGGTCAGAATCGGGACTTTTGACTTCATACGCCTAGAATAACGACTCCCGGGCTTCGTTTCTTGGTTTCTTTTTGTTCCTTTCTGACTTATGTCTTCTTATGTTCTCCTTGGATCTATTAGAGCAAAGGATTGTTCTATGTAAGGGTTATAGAGGAGGAAGGTGGAGGATGAAGAAAATGAAGATTTGGTGCGTAATTTATAGGTAAAATGACCCTTAGAGCTCAAGAAACTTGTATGATCTGGTTAGGACATATAGGAGTTCTAGAGGGTGATGAGGAGGGGCTAGTAGATGTGTTGGTTAAGCTAGAAACTAGCTTTGATGAGGTGTTTACCCCTTTTGATGCCGCGGCTAGCACTAGAAGAAATAAGAAGATCATGGCAATGTTTATTAAACAATATAATTGAAAGAATTTATTAGAACAAGGTTGCTTGTACGCAGATAGGCAGGTATGGTGATTGTAATTGAGGTGCTTGGTTCCAAGAAAAATAGTTAAAATGGGTCATTTTGCAAGGGTTTGTATTTCGGGTTCATTTAGGGTTCATAAGGGTTCAGGTAGAGTTTTCTAGCTTGTAATTCATGTTAATTTGATTAGGAATGATATGTTGATGATCCTAAGGCTTATATTAGGATTACTAATCAAAAAGTTGGGAGGTGGTTTAGGTTAAATGGGTTAAAAAAATGTGTTAATGGGTCAAATCACAACTTAGGGCCACAATTTGGGTTTTTCTGGATTTGTTTCTTGTATTATTAAAGTACCGTGGGGAGATACATGCTATAACCATGAATACAAGTATTTTTCCAACTGTATGCTATCCTGATATATTATTTCCTAAGTTTCCTTTCACTGCCAATATTTCTTAATCATGAACCATTAGTCACTTGCGAGTGAACATGAATATTATGGATAGATCTATTAGGGGTGACGACTCCCATTGGTAAACTCGTACATGGGCTAACCAAACATACTATATTTAAGAACAAAGGATAACATTGGCAAGTTACCTTTCTTTAAGGACAGTTATTCCTTCAAGTCGTTAAATTGACTTCAAATGTTAATGTTTGGTTGTATGAGCTTAGGGAAATAATACTGTTTTCCATGATAATTGTATTCGTTGCAATTATTACCACTTATGATGATTTGTATTCAACTATTACATTGCAAACACTGTGAATTTCACTCAACCTTTGTGTTGTTCCTTTTAGCATGTTTATCTCAAGTAATTGAGCAAACTATGACATGGAGTGGCATTGGACATGAGGACGTCCAAACCTGTTATCATTCAACTTTATGTTTTGAAATGTATTTTGGGACCTCTTTTGTAAAAACTCTGATGAATAATGAATGATAACTTATCTTTCAAAAATGTCTCTTTTAAGTCATTTTCTATTATTGTGACTATGATTCATGAAGTAATACCCAGATTAGCTTCCGCTGCTATATGTCAAATATGGGGGGTGTTACAGAGATAAACTAGAAAAGTAAAAAATAAAAACAAAATTGTTTGAAAAATAACATTTCATTGATGACTTATAAGCAATCTGACTTGGGATTGATAATATTACTAGCATATTTATACCATCCAGAAAAAATTAGGAGGATTAGATCTTAAGAATTTAGGTATCCATCTTTGATACCTAAGATGATTTTTATCTTTAGCTTTCTCGAGTTAAGGTTTGAATGCAATTGCAAGTATCTCATCCGTCTTTAGCTTTCTTGAGTGTGCCGGTGATTTGTTAATTCTAGAACTCGTGCTTGAAATCTTTATGAGGCCGCAGTAGGAACACGTTCGCGTGTTATAAACATTTTACTGATTAAGATGTAATAAAAATATAAATATAAGTAAACAATAATTTTGTTGAAAAAGCGTTTTAATTAAATTATCTGAAATTTTATCCGTACGAATCAATGAGCGTTAATGTTGGTATCACTATTATAATGAAGTGCGAAGGTTGCATACTTCTAAGTTCGTTTGAAGTAGTATGCTTATCCTAAGTATGGGGAAAGCAAGTTTCCCCCAAGTAAAGTGAAACATTCTGAAAAAAAGTGATGAAGTGAAGGAATAATCTATTACATTACAGATAAAATGAAAAGTAGATTATTATAAACATTTTCTAACAAATACTAAATAATAATATGACTAAATAAATTACCTCTTTTGATGTTTATGTTTGGTGCTTACGCCATGTCCGTGAAGTTTAGTTTCACGTACAAGCCTATGGTAATTTGAACATTTCATGACTGCGCGTATGAGTAACTTCTGTTTACTATTCATTTCACTAAATTGAGCGAGTGTGAAAATAATCTTATCTATAAATATTCATGAGTTGCTTTGTCGCATTATCTATGCTTGTGATCATTAATTTGCTTTATAAAACAAAAATACTTTCGCTTTGATTGCTTGAGGGCAAGCAATAAGCTAAGTATGGAGGATTTAATAACGCTCTAAATATACATAAAATATCCCTCTAAAATATGTGAAATATATATATGTTAACGCATGAAATATTGCAGGTTTTGTTTTTTGTTGGTATAATAATTGTTTCAGGACCAAGAATGACAAAAAAGACTAAAAGTGCAAAGATATTCCGTTAAATAAACTAACGGTCATCAATAGAAGGATCTAGATGGAAGAGTTAATGAAAAAAGCTAAAGTGTGGCGTACTTCATAGCGGGTTAAATGAAATTTAATTAAATGACCAAGTGCGACGCACAATTTTAGAAGTGTGGCGCACTTCTCTTATCGTTACTCTAAAGTCATAAATGATTGCAATGATTGTGCAACTCTTCACTCCCCAAATTTAGCAACTGATGCGCCAAGGTTTACTATAAAAAAATGGCATAAATTCAGGGATTAGAGCATCTCATTCTTCATACAATCATCTCTCAAATCATTTTAGAGTTCTAGGGAATTTTCTAGCGAGTTAGGAAGAAGTTCTTAGGAAATTGTGGAAGTATTCTTTGAATCTTCATAGTGGGTTACAACCATACCGGGGGAAGATATTCAGGCTAAAGGTGGTGGAGAGGAAGTGTTACTAGTTGAGATTCTGGTTAACTAGTGTTTGAATCAAGAAAGTTCTTCTAATAAACCATATCATTTGCTTGTGAAATCAGTATAAACACGTTATCTTTAATGAATATAATGTTTTTTGAATCTATGATGCTTGTTATGTGTTTGATTACTATGAATATGAAGTAGTCGTTTATATTTATTTGGACTAATATGGATGATGATATGAACAAGCTTTAGTTTTTTCTTATGAAATTAATAATGATGAATTCGATGTTTAATTACCCGGATACTTGTTTGATGTTTGATTATTCATACTTAGTGGATATAGGTCGAAAGACTCCACCAATATGTTTACATTTCGCATTGTTTGTCTATGGCAATTCGATATTAGTCTTGTGAGAATTGACTAATAAAATGTTCATCGAACCGGATATGAAAATGTTTAATACTTAGTCATATGTCTAACGAACTTGATTAAGGGATTTTTATCATTATCACATTTATACTTGAATCAATCTTAATGCATTTTATATATTAAAGATTAAAGGCTGAAAGGATTCTCTAGTATATGAAATAGATAATTGTTTGAATGATTATCTATCTATTCTTACTTTTATGCTTAAATTCATGCTTGCTTGATTATATGCTTGTTCATCATCATTGTTCTTAGACCAAATAAATATCATTTTAATATCTTGAATTTCACCCTTATCTTTAGATCGTGATAGTCTATAAGATAATTTTTCGTAAAAACATCCCGACTTTACTTAGAATTACCAATCATGTGGAACGACCTGGTATTATATACGTGTGTTGTACTTTTATCCAAGTGTTTTCGTCTAAATAAATAGGTATTTTCAGTCATTATAAATTTAAAGCTTTTGAAACACATCACCAAGCTTTGATCAAAATCTTGTAGAGTTGCAATCTTGTCCCCTTTTTTCTTAAATTGAGTACAAGTCACATGTATTTCCTTCAAATGCCTTCCAAATACTAAAACAACATAAATAAACGATTAAACACATAATTTGGACATATTTGCAAGATTTATAGGGTTAAATGACCCCAAAAAAGTGTATAAAATGACACCTCATTAATTGGGTTTGCATATTTAAACTCAGAATGTCTTCATTTTATGTATCTTTAATTAAAACTATCCTTGTTGCTACTGAAACTATGAGCTAACACCCTTTTGCGTTAGCCGAGTTATGAATAGCATGTTTATTTATTTCTATGTTTACTTGGATTTATTGCATTTTGGAATCTTGAATAATCTTTATGATGCTTATCGCTAATAATATATACTCGTTGGCATGCTTATTATAATTATGTTTATTGCTAGATTACTTGTTAGAGATTGATGACCTTTGGCTAGTAATCCTTATCAGAATAGATTTGGGTCGGTGACGACATGGTGGAGATAGTTTACCGAGTTTCCCTATTAGGACTAGAAGTAGACCAAACCCTATGTTAGACATAGAACATGACTAAGGCGTGCAAGATAGTATAGTTCTTTCTATAGGTAGACCAAACCGTAGGTAGTAGGTGGGTAAATAAGAAACCCTTACTCACACCCTTGACTCACACCCTTAATCCATGATCAGTGGGACACCATAGATAAATCAATTAAGAACAATATGAATATGGTAGGATGAACTCATCTAGCACACTTTCCATCACTTGATCACAACACAACACCATTTAATTGCTTTTGTGGATTAATTAAGTAGTTAATAAGATAAACATAAAATTGTGTCAACATCTCATGTTGAAACCCCCTTTAAATCCTATAGAATCTGTAGATTAGCTATAGTTCACCCACTCCTTGCGAACAATACGTACTTACCATTTCATTAGCTACGTACGATCAGGTACACTGTCCGTTAGTATATTTCTAGGTAGGTTCGTTGGAAATTATAAATTTAAAACTAGATAAAATACACATCAAGTTTTTGGTGCCACTACCGGAGAGTGGTTTTAGCTTTAGTTATTCTATTAGATTTTTATGTATTATTTGTTTTTGTTAGTATTTGTGTTTTTAGTGTTTTTCTGTATTTTTTGTATTATGTTGTGATCTATGTCGTATCCGATCTAATACGATGTATTCATCTTGAATACGCAGTATTAGCATATTATTCACCAATACTGTGTAGAATATTAAGATTGAATATGGCGTATCGCACATTCATTTGTATACAACGTATCAGACGTTTGGGACATAATCACTTTTATTTTTTTGTTTTTAGTTTTTAACTTTTGTATATTATTTCTTTATATTTGTTGCTTTACTTTCTTGGTAGTTTGTTAATAAAAAATCATTGAGGTGGAGAAAACATCAATGAAATGACCATTGAGAAATATATGAGGTACAAAGCAAAGTAGACGTCTAGGAACAAAATCTATGGGGTTTTAAAAATATGACCATTGGGGAGGGCATGGAATACAAAGCTAATGAAGCATTGAAAATAAGGGAAATCTCTAAGAGAAGGAAATATCATACATCCGATTATACATCCCTATATGAGCATCGATCACCATACCCACCATATCCTTTACCCAAAAGGAAGGATTTAAATTTTAAAGAAACCTTGAATTTAAACATAGAAAAAATTATGGATAATTTATCCAAGGAGAATATTTAGGACGAGGATGGATCTATAAAATTTGGATATACTAACCAAATTTTTATGGAAGAAAATGAAGACTATCCAGGCTTCAACGATAAGGAAGATGATGATTGAAATTTTATGGAAGTTCAACCAACTAGGACAATGGGTAAATCAGCAAAGAGCGAAAAGTTTGGAAAAAATCTTGAATGGACTTATGACTGATTCAACAAGGAAACACGAGGATACTAAAGTTGAAATAAAGGATATGGAACCTAAACTGACTTTATATGGACTTAGAAATTATTAAAAGGTTTCTAATGTCTACCATGGAAGTTTTACCTCAACCAATTATCCCATTCTCTAGTCAAGTACAGGATGTTATGGAAACGGAACCTAGCAACGGGCAAGAGGAAGAAGTAACACCATTGTTGAAATGGATCCATAAAATGAGGAAATATTTATAATTTAATTTTCCATGTTAGCGACTAAGAAATTATGTACTTTTCACCACAATTAGTAAGAAACTCAATGAGTTTTACATAACACATCAACAGAATGGCAAAAAACACTCATAATATAAGAAAGTTAGTCTAGGTTCTATAAGTTTCAGTCGTAAATGTTATAAAAATTTATGTATAAAAGATTACATGTAAAAATGATAAACACAACACATACGGTGAAAAACGTAAATTGTGCCATGTTTAGCTGCATGTATGATTTTGTTGTTGTTGATTATACTATTGAGCAAAATACGGATTAGGTGGGTAAATATATATTAAATTCATTAAGTGGTATGTGAAACCGGCGGGTTGGAAAGGAATAGTTAGTGACTGGCCGTGTAAAGTAAAATTAAGGACGGTTGTTATTGGAACATTTAGTTGTCGTTGGGATTTGGTGTTTTGGTTTTGGAGCTTTTTGAGAGATTTATTAAATTAGTAAACAAAAGATAGATGTATTTCCTCCAAAAGCATCCAAGTGCTAAAAATACAAAAGGGAACGATCAAGTACATAATTTGGCATATTTGCATGATTTAAGAGGTTAAATGACCCTAAAAAGTGTATAAAATGACACCTCATCAGCCACTTTCTAAGAACATGATGGATATGTAATTATAGCTAACTAGAACCTTCCCATACAATGCTTTGTCGGGCGTCACCTTAATACTGTTGCGAGAACTCATATTATACCAATACTCAGCCCAAGGCAAGAAACGAACCTATTGATTAGGATGGTCTGTCACCATGGCATGCAAATACTGTCTGCCCATCCATTTGAGGATGATAAGTTATGCTATGATTGAGTTACGTACCACTATGTTTAAAAAATTGCGTCTAAAACTTGCTAACAAAAATAGGATCACGGTTAGACATGACAATTTTTGGTATCCGATGATGCTTGACAACGGTTTCCACAAAAACTTCCACCACCTTATGAGCATTAATACTAGTTGGTAAAGTTGAAAAATGCGTATATTTAGAAAGTCGATCCACCGCAACAAGAATGACTGCAAACCCTTTAGATAACGACATTTCGGTGATGAAGTTCATATAAACATCTTCCCATACGACAGTCGACATATATAAGGGTTGCAAATAACCACCACTTACCTAAGTTGAATACTTGGTTTGCTGACAAACTAGGAAGTTTTTAATGTACTCATCTACAAACTTGAGCATTCCCTTCCAAAAAAACAAAGCAAATAAGTCGACCAACATTATTTTGACTTCATCATGCCTCGCAATAGGAGTATTGTGGAACTCCCGTAATAGCAATGACTTAAGCTTTGATTCTTCCCCAATGAAGTATCGATCTTGAAAGATCACCAATCCACCCTCTCGTCCTAAGTTAGCAGCGGCATCCCCACTGTAACACCCCTATTTTTACAATATAGCAGCGGAAGCTAATCTGGGGTATTACTTCATGGATACAACAATCATAATCATAGAAAATGACCCAAAACAGATGTTTATTCAAAAGATATGTTATCATTCATTTCAAATCAGAGTTTTACAAAGGCGGGTCCCAAAATCTAGTTACATACAATGTGAATGATAACAAGTTTAGCCATCTTCGAGTCCATGCCACTCCGTGCCGTATATTGCTCAATAACCTGAGATAAACATGCTAAAAAGTCAACACAAAGGTTGAGTGAAATCCATAGGTTTAAGTAATATAATTTGAATGCCAATGCGATATTTGGGTTACGTTGATATACACCCGGTATTGAAAACATATTTATTATTGCCATTAGCTCATGAATCCGAAGCCTTAGGGTATGGTGATACGTTATAGCCCCTGCGGGTACCTTTGCCAAAATACCCGCGTGATTTCTAATGATGTGTGATTGGTTACACGTAACTGGGTACACCAACGGGGAGTCCAGCCCAAATAGATCTATTCACATCATTCGCGCTTACTACGGAGAGTAATTAACGGTTCATGATTATGGGGACTTAAAGGCAAAGCAGTTACTTAGGCAATAGTAAATTGAAATAGCATACAGAAATAATTGCATTCATGTTTATAGCATGTATCCCCCTCGCGGGTTTATAAAAAGATTGAAATGCGAGGCTATGAACTCACCTGAACAGTTATAGGGAAATTGATAGCAATGTATATGAAATGAATAGTAACGGCTTCGTCACGGGCAACCTGGGGTAATATATGTCAAGTCTTAGTTTGATTGAATATGTAAGATTTTACATTGTTTTTTTGAATATAAAATTAATAATAACCCGTTCCGGGCCATCATAATTCAGAAATATTCAGTAAACGTTTGTGGAGCTAGGGCATTCTTTTAATATAAAACCCAACAACTCAGACAAACGTAATACCAGATGAAACTTCTTAATATGAAGCACCTAGTATTGGGTAGATATAGGATCCGTGAACTTTGATTTTTGAAAGCACTCGAGATGAATGATATAAATATAAAACATAAGCAGTTTTAAAGCATTTTATTCAATATCAATAGATGTTAAGGCACGAAGAGCGTTAATTAAAGTTATGAAATATAATGTTTTGGATATGATTTTACACTTTTTCAAAATGTTACATTTTAGACCCTAGGGTTTCTAAAAAAATTCAAAATAGACACCTAGGTTTGGCACTTTTACGACTTTGGTCCTTCAACTTTTATTGATATACAAATTAAACCTTGGACTTTTAAAAAAGTGACATAATAACCCTGTATTATAACTTTTAATAAAATACACTTTTAGTCCTTTTAGTTATATATTTCTGAAATTACGATGTATACCCCTATGCATGGATTATAATTACAAAACATGTCCAAATTGCCGATGCAGGCTTATTTTAACATTTCAATAGATAATTTATAAGTAATAATAACAAAATATGAAGATTTAACATAACGCAAGTTTAAATTAACGATTCGTTAAGCTAGGAAGTAAAACGGGTCAAATTAGGGTTTTAAAATGAAAACGCGCGGGTTTTTAGATTAAATTCTTTCATGACTTATCAAAGCACTTATTTTAACATTATATAAGATTATTAGGATAGATTATAACAATAGTTTACAAGTTTAGCTCATAGTTCAATAGAAAACGAAATAGGTTTCGGTAATACCGGTTTTGGATCAAAAAGGTATAACACATAGGTTTTTGAGTTCAAAGCTTTATATTATGATTTTAGCAAGATCATATGAACATTATGACGTTATAAGAGCAGATTATAAGCTTAGAGAACCTGGCTTTGAGCTTATGGCTTAGAAATGGCTCGAAATCGGGACTTTCGGCTTCGTACGCCTAGAATAATGACTCCCGGGCTTCGTTTCTTGGTTTCTTTTGCTTCCTTTCTGTACTTGAGCCTTCTTAAGATCACTTAGGATCTATTAGAGCAAAGTATTGCTTCTATGTAAGGGTTATAGAGGAGGAAGTGGGGGATGAAGAAAAATGAAGAGTTATGGCTTCTATTTATACTGAAATTCAAGGGAGGTGAGTAAGCAAGGCTTAGTTTTTGACCTTGACACATAGGAGGTCTATTAGGGGATGTGTAAAAGCTATAAATTTCGGTGTACAAGCTAGAAAACTAGCTTTGATGTGTTGTTTCTCTTGTTGCTTGCCGCGGCTAGAAAAGAAAGAACAAGAAGCATGTGATGAATTTTATACAATATAAATGGAAGATATTTAGATATAGTGCTTGTAAGCTTCTTAGGAAAAAATGAAATTATCTTAGTCATGGAGTGCTTGGTTCAAGAAAAATAGTTAAAATGGGTCCATTTTGCCAAGGGTTTGTATATCGGTTCATTATGGTTCATAAGGGTTTCGGGTTGGTTTTTCTAGCTTTGTAAATCATGTACAATTTGATAGGAATGATATTAACTGAAACTAAGGCTTATAGTAAAGGATTATAATCAAAATTTGATAGTGGTTTGGGTTAAAAATGGGTTAGAAAATTAATAAACTTGTCAAATCACTAATTAAGGGGCACAATTAGGGTTTCTGGATTTGTTTTCTTGTATAAATTGAAGTAGAATGATGAAATAAAATGTATTATATTGAGAATGTTGTAATTTAGTGTTGATAATACTATTTAAGTATTTGGTTTAGGTTTACAATGGGATAAAAATCAAGAAACGGTCATATTTTTTAGAAACTAAGCTTAGTTTAGGGTTTTAGAGGGTTTTGAATATGGGTTTTGAGTGTAAAAAGAGATATGAATTTGTAAGAATATAATATTTTAGTGTTTAATACATGTATAATGAGTGTAGTAGCATGGTACACAAGTGAGGTGAGAAATTAGAATGAAAACGTAGGTAAACCTATTTTAGAGATCACGCTTAATGATTTGAATATTGAACCTTTAAAGACTTGTACTTAGATTTAAAGAGATTTTATATTTCAAATGAGATGTTATATTAATTGTATATATGATTTAGTAGCTTGTGCATTCACTTTAGGGGTTAACCCTTCCATGAGATTAGGGTTTAGAGGCTTATGATAATGATTTAAAGCCCGTTTTAATATAACGTTGCGAATGGTACATTATAGGAATAATGTACTTTGTAAAAATGATATTATGATATTGACTTGATATATTATGATGATTGCTTGACATATATGAAGATAGGATTGCCATATGTAGGTTGCCTGAGCCCGTTAACTTTAGTTATGCAAGAAATGTTGTACATCGAGATATTGGCAACGTAAGTAATGTAATAAAGCGAAAAATTTCCCTGAAAAAGGTGAGTTCATATATAACTGATAGATTGTACATCATCTAACTTAATAGATGGATATTTACATTTATGAAAATTACGGGTTGTTATAACTAAGTCTTTATACACTCACAAGATATATACTCTTAGATTGACACACAATCCAATTTACACAAATACACAATTTACACTATTGGATCTACACACAATCCAATTTACACAACACAACAAAAAAAATATAATAAAGATTTATGATCTTGAGGAGGAGGAAAGAGATCACTTGATAACAATTCGTTTCTAGATGAATACGATTGTTCTTCTCTTGCACTTGATTAGAAGAAAGGAGGAATAGGGAATTAATCACTTGAAACAAGATCAAGATACGTTATTGATCAAGATATTTGTTTTAGAAAGAAAGAAAGAAGAGAGAAAAGTAGATCTGAGAAAATTCATGGCAAAATGTTCTATTTTTCAGATGGGGTGGCCAAGTATTTATAGAAGACAAAAATAGCCGTTACTCTGCAGGCGGTCCCGGCAGTCCCTAATATGTTAGGGGGCGCCAGGCCTATAAGAGGGGCACCCGTAGAGTATGCTCCTCTTTTTGTCTTTTAGTGGGGAATGTGTTATCTGTTTTAGAACTTTCCCTTTTAGGGGGAAATCTGATTTCAAATTTATTGTTTTAATAAAATATTTCTTTTATGAATAAATATTTTGTGTATATATTTTTGTAAATACACTTTTGTAGAAATGTAAGGTTTAAGAAAAATATTTTCTTGATCACTAATCATGTTTAATGATTTGTTTATCCATGCCTTAAGTGATTAATCTTAGAAATAGAATTTTACGATTAGTAATTTATAAACGTTTAATTTTATCATAAACGTTTTTACATTTTGTTATTATCAAAACATCGAGAGGTCGAAAAATATAAATAACATTTTTAGACATTATTTGTATTAACAATCTCCTCATTTTTGATAATGACAAAATATAAACTCATTTAGTATAAAAATATAAGTTTATAAATTACTAATGAATTTAAATCCATTTTCCCCCCCTTTTGTCAAATCCAAAAAGGTTGATCGTCGTATTGTAGTAGAGAGAAAGAAATCGACGATTGAAGACTCCCTCTTGATGTAAGCTCCCCCTTGTTCGGGGCACCAAGGGATCGATCTTACGATAATTTGATTGCTACAAAACAAAGTTAGAAGTACAAGTGCAAACCAACATAGCACGACAAATATCTCAAGAGTATAATCCATACTTTAGAGACTCGTAAATAAAGTGCATTCAAATTCCTAGAAAGATCATACATAATCATATAGGACAATATATGATGTAACAACAAAAGATATACAAAACTATTAAAAGCATAGGTGAACAATAAATCTAAAAATAAGTTATCCTAGAAAAATTTCATAAATTCATGGAGACATGAAATTTTAAAAAACAAAATGTCCTTTGGGTGTCATCCTTTATTAGGCCATTAGAAAAGGTCATTGATTGAGGTGGAAATAGGTTGTGAGGCGAGTTAGGAGATACTCAAGATGAGCAAACATAATGTTCATCTCATCTCGAAGGTTCAAATGAAGGTTATGGTTGTGGAAGCAACAAATAAAAGTTGATCCAAATAGTTGTAGTAGAGTGTATGTCCCATGATAGGAGGTTGAGGTGGTGGTAGTGATGGTGAAGATGGACTTGAGAGATTTTCAAGAGGTATGATTGGTGATAGTGATAGAGTGGTGTCCAATGAAGGAATTCTTTGGAGAGGTTAAGGATTAGTTAGCCTAGGAGGAACATCTATTAAGTTTTGAAGAAAAGGATTTTGAGGTTGGGGAGAGGTTGGTTCATTTGTAGGAGATGGTGATACTTGTAGCTTTGATTGAAAGGAAGATGAGGTATTTTCATGACTTGAGGTGGTTTCTTTGGTTGATGTGGTTTTGGATGGTGCATTTGGAGGAGTTGGATAAGAAGAGGTTGTTGTGGGAGATGGTGTGGAGAGGTTTTCATTGTCACTAGTTAGGTCAACAACTAGTTGCTTTGGTGGTGTGATTGTTAGTTTGATTTTCTTGAACCCATGAGAAGAAGATGCTTGTGTATCCATGGAAGTTTGAGGTGTGAGTGGTGAAGGGATAGAAAAGAGTTCATGATTTAAGATGTAAGAGATGGATTGAAGAAGTAAGGCATGGGTTTTGAAGTTTTAGATTCCAAAAAGTGTTTGTCAAAATGCAAAAATTATAGTTAGGCCTAGATGGATAGTGGTCAACTGCACAGAAATTCAGGAGATCACAGTAGAAGAATCTGTGACCTCTAATGGCGGTTCCTTAAAAACCTGACGGTCCCATATATATTAGGGGGCCGCCCAGTATTTTAGGGGGGCGTTTTCTAGAGACAGGAAACTTTTTCTAGAATTTCCTGATATGCTGTATATAAATTTTTTTTCTAAATTTCCCTTTTTTCAGTCAATCCTATTTCATCATGTAACATCTAATACTTATTATCTAATCTTCACAATATCAAATATCATGAGTTCTATTAGGAAAGCATATGTAGGCAAATTTTATCAAAAGATAAGCATGTATAATATCATATATATAGCAAAGAGTCTATCGAGGTACATGCAAGCATTGGTTTAGGATGATAAAATTGAAAGATCATCCATGGCAAGCTAAGTTGCCCATACTAAGTACTAAGTTACTAATAAGTAGTACAAGTTTAAATACCTAAGCATAATATATTAGTAAATAATACAGATAATAATGTTATAAAGTAATTTCCTTTATAGCTCACATCTTTATGTTTCTCCACAACCTTCTAAGACTTTTTCTGATTGACCTTACTCCACCACGCTGCTCATCTCCTAATTGTACTTGACGGTTGATGATTTTCAGTTTTTGCGGGTTGTAAAATGGTACCAATAAGGTCAATGTTTAGAGTGGGCTTTGAAAACTTAAGACTTGATTTGGTTAAGGAAATGACGATAACGAATATGGTAAGGAATGCTTGTACGTGATGGCCCCCTTCATAATTTCCATCATATCATCATCATCGTTCAGAAGATAAGAGGATGGTTGATTCGATAAGTGAGGAGGAAGTGGTTGGGTCTACCTCTTCCTCGTGGCCATTGATTCCCTTCTGGGTTTTCGCTCTAGTTGACGGACAAGAAGATTCATGACAAGATCATAAAATGGACATAGGACTCGTTGTACAACTCCGGATATTCAATCAGATGAATTTAAAACAAAGGGTTAATAGCATACCATATGGGTAGAATTAAACCTAGCGTGCTTAGTGACCCACTTCCATTCGTTCCGCCAGTAATAGCAAGATTGAATCTATCGGGAGTGTAACAAAAACACAATAAAGCAAAAAACAAAAGACACAGCAGGAACATGATCCTCGATTACCCCCAAGATAGAAGACCGTTTTCAGGGATGATTTTCCTCTAAAAGCTTCAAAGAGACACATTTCACGCGTGAAAATTGATATTCCAAGAACATCAATCTCTCCTCATGGACGGAGCGACGACTAGACCTTCTCACACAATTCGAATAGATAATAGAAGTCCTCCAATTAAGGAGGGTTTGGTTTGTATGGAACCATCCGAAGGGATAACCATATGCCAACGACATCAGTCTCCAACTATCGGTAAAAGGACACTAGCCATTAACGCGCCTTCACAAGGAATGTCAAGAATTTGAGCAAAATTTTTAAGAGAGTAGGAGAAGAGTTGATTTTGAATCACAAATTTGACAAACATTTGACCTTCGTCGGAATAATTGATTTGATATTGACTATAGAACTCGAGATGAACATGACATATTTGTTCATAATTTCAAAGGAGACATTGCGAACTCACAAAATGTAACAAATACGAAACATAGTTTAGGTCCGCAAAATTATCAAAAACCACCCGACCCTCATGGATATAGCGTTCTTCAAGGTTCATTAGTTTTTCTCTTATTGGAGTACATAATTCATGTGAGATTTTAGGGATATAATGTCTTGTATTTTTGTAGTCTTCAGATGATTTTCGAGGCATTGTTACCTAAAATGACACAAATAAAATCATATTTTAATTGCCTATGCTTGTATTAAAGTTTTAAGCTTGTGTCTAGTGTGTGTCTATATGCAACAAATGTAGAGTAACGATTAATTCGACCTAAAAATAACATCCTAAGAGTTAATCCAAACGCTCCTTAATTATGATTTTTTTTTCATCCAAACAAGTCAAATAAACAACGTATGATTATGTAATCTCGAAATTTGTTTATGAGATCATTATGCATGTGTTTGAAAACATTTTTGGGTTGGATTAACAATGCATAACCACAATTTTATTGTGTTCTTAACATGAGTGATTTAAAAATAAAATTAGGGTTTTAGTTCAAAATCAATTTTTCTATAAACTCACTAATGTGAAATCAAGTCTACGAGAAGCCATAATAGTTGATACATTTATTCCTAGTAGTTCTAATTGTACAAATTGAAAGAAAAATGGAAAATCCCCAATTCCAATTTTTAATGTTCATCATGAACCCTAGACTCAAATTGAAAGAAAATAGATGAAATAACTTACAATTGATGACCTTTGTGATGTTGTGAAAGATTGTTGATGTTGATTTTATCTTCAATTCGTGTTTAGTGGTTGATTTTTGAGTTTTGAGTGAAATGGTTCGTGATGTCAAGGGGCGCACGAAATGGGGGTATTTTGTTTTTTGTGTTTTAAAATGTTTGTTTAAGTGTTCCATTTTATGTTCTGTTGATGCGGCCCATATCTCCTGTAGTCCCAAATATATTAGGGGGGCGCCTAATAGGTGCCGCCCTCAGTCTCAAGGGTTTTTGGACCTCATTTTTGACGAAAATTTTTACGAATGGAGTGACCCCGTTTTAATTGCATTTCACGAATTAAAGGTGCTTAAAGTACTTCGGATGAAGTATTTAAGTTGTCACGGCACAGAATTGAACACGGACTAGAATCGAAACTAAAAGATGAAGAAGCGGACACATAAGGTTTATGGAATGTGTTACTATCAATCTAAACAAGACGTAGATAGTTAAACGATTCCACTTTAAGGGGTTTAGTAAGAATGTCGGCAATATTATCGACGGACGGCACTTTTTTGATTGAGATATGTCCTTTTTGGACATTATCACAAAGAAAGTGGTGACGTATTTCGATGTGTTTGGTACAAGAATGTTGCACCGGGTTTTTGCTAAGGCATCGCGCGCCTTGTTGTCGCAAAGATGGGAAGGTCATCAAGTTTTACGACGGATCAATAGAGGTTTTTATACATAGTGCATAGTTGACATGCCTTTTCGGCGCATATGTATTCGGCTTTTATGGATATATCAAGACGGGTTTGTTTCTTCGAGAACTAATGATGTCAACAACATCAAGAACGTACAAATACCGCTATGCTTTTTTCGTCACATAATCTCCCGCATGATCAGAGTCGGTCATATACTATGGTTTCTATACCGGTCCCCTTAGGATACCATAACTCTAAGTGCATAGTGCCTTTTAATATATCGAAAGATACGCTTAACCGCTTCAAGGTGAGAGGTTTTGGGAGCCTCTTGGAAACGGGCACAAAGGCAGACACTAAACATGATATCGGGCCTACTTGTCGTTAGTATAATAAACTACCTATCATGCCTTTGGTACCCGTAACTATCTACTGACTCATACGCTTTATCTTTCGTAGTTTTAGTACAGAGGACATAGGGAGGTTTTTCATTTGGTTTAGAATCTATAAGACCATAAATTTTCTAAGCATACCTTTAATATACTTAATTTGATTAAAGAATATTTACATCTTCATTTGTTTTTAATTTGCAATCCAAGGAAGAAGTTTAAGTTCACCCATCATTACTCATCTCACACCAACGCCATGCATGAATTTTGGCAAATTCATCACAACATGTCCTTAACAAGTCAACGAATAAAGATGTCATCGATCATATATATGAAACATGATAGATATGTACTTTTCTCTTAGTAAAAAACGGTTTATCTACCATTCATATTTTATATTCATGTTTAATTAAGAAAAAGCTTTTAATTCTATCTCGTATCAAAAAAGAAAGAAAAAAATAAAAGATCAAATGGTAATTCAGACATAAGAAAAATAACGAGGAATACATAAAAATACCATAATTCTAAAAAACTATTATAATAAGAATTTTAAACACAATAAAAAAAGCATCATAATATATGAACTATCATAAAATAATAAAAAGATACAATAAAAGAATAAATCTAGAATAATATATACAAAGATAAATGAAGAAAAGAACCACCTCAAAATAAAGTATAAAACAGCTAAACAAACCATACAACAGCCTCTAACCCCCACCCACTGCACACCAAGCCAAATGTGTAGCATGAAATAAGACCAAATCACCGCAAAACTATTAAATAAATAAACATGATCTTTTTATTTTTCAAAATCAATGAATCCCGGACGTTGTGTCCACGAAACCTCCTAATTGATACAACCCATAATGAATGCCACTTTATACAATCCATTGGAATAGATTTAAAAAATCTAGGCACCATAATAACGCAAAACATAATCCAAAAGGACACAAGTTTAACAACCGTGACAAAAGATTCATCATAAACGATGCCACGATGTTGTTGTAGCTCTGAACAACTAACCTAGCCTTAATTTCGAGAAACAACACCGTTTTTTTCGTCTAACTAATTCTAAAGTACCCACTTAAGATCCTATGATTGGTCATATTCCTTGTGGAACTAACTCCCAAACGTCGTTAGCAATGAATTGATTTAATTCTTCTTGCATAGCGACTATCCAACTATCATCCGTTAAGGCTTCATTCACATTCTTAGGTTCTATAGTTGATATAAAACAAAAGAAGTTACTTTGGTTTTGGGCTTGTGATCTAAGGGTTCTTTGGTTAAGGTTTCCTATGACATTTTCTAATGGATGGTTCCTAGATTCCTTAATATTGACTATTTCGTCAATCTCTAAAGTTTCATCCACAATGTCATTTTCTAGGTTTTTCTTTTCGGTAACCTTAATTGCTTCTTCTTCATCTAAGTCATCATCCACCAAGGGTGATGTCTTAGAGGGTGGAGGAGTTTCATCGAATGTCACGTTAAGTGATTCTTCGACTTTCCTAGTGTGTTTATTTAGGATGATGTAGGCTTTACTATTTTGAGAGTAACCTAAAAAGATACCTTCGTATGACTTTGGGTCAAACTTTGTAAGGTAGTCTTTAGTGTTTAAAATGAAGCACTTGCTTCCAAACACTCTAAAGTAATCTAAAGTAGGTTTCCTACCTCTTAAAAGTTCATAGGGTGTTTTTCCTAAGATGGCTCTAATTAGGATTCGGTTGAGAATGTATGTTGAAGTGTCTACTGCGTTACACCAAAACTTTTGTGGTAACGATTGCTCATTCAACATAGTCCTACTCATTTCTTAAAGTGTCCTATTTTTTCTTTCAACCACACCATTTGATTGAGGAGTGCGTGGAGCTGAGAAGTTATGTGTAATTCCATTGGCATTACAAAACTCTCCAAATTACACCTCATTATCAAATTCCCTACCGTGGTCGGTTCTTATTGACACTATTGTACATCCTAATTGGTTTTGTTTCTTACTAAATATTTCAAATTGATCGAAATCTTCGGTTTTGTCCTTAAGGAATCTAGTCTAAGTATACCTAGAATAGTCATCTATTATGACTAAGGTGTAGCGGTTTCCTCCGTAACTCTGTACGGCGAATGGACCATATGAAAGAGTTCTACGCATCTAGTCGTTGAGACTATATTCTTAGCCTTATGACTAGCATGAGCTTACTTTCTAATTTTTCAAGCATCACAGAAGTGTTGATCAAACTTAAGCTTAGGTAAGTTTCTAACTAATTCCTTAGATGCTAACGATTGAATGAGACACATATTTGTATGACCTAATCTCTTATGCCACAACATGGAGTTTTCATCAATCGTTGCTAGAAATTTTTTTGTCTTTAGGCTTATTTCCTAATTTCATCACATATAAGCCTTTCTTCCTAATACCTCTACCTATGACCTTACCATCCTTAGTAATTTCACTATCGTGTTCAGAGAAAGTTACTCTCCACTTATTATCACATATTTGTCCTATACTTAACAAGTTAAATCTTAAGTTATCGACATGCTCTACATTATCTATTTTGAGAGAGTCATTTGAGATCGTACCTTTGCCAATGATGTTATCACGAAGATTTCTACCAAAAATAACATTACCTTCGTTGTATGCCTTGTAGCTTGAGAAGATCTTTTGGTTACCCGTCATGTGTTTGGATCATCCACTATCCTTTATCCACTCATCGAGTTCCAAGTCGACTCCAAGGCATATCTATTTATATAAGGCAACACCTCAAACATTTGGTCCTCAATATCTCATGGGTCCAAAGTTGTTAGTGCTAAACATCCCTTGCATTTGATGCAATTGGTTGGGATGTGAAAATGGAAGACACATTTCCCATGGCATGTAACTTTGTCGTGGGAAGTTGTTCCAAGTTACAGGAAACCACGAGGTTGATTTTTTCGACCAATGTTCCTTTTTGGTTGCGGTGTTTTAGGACGATGATAATTATTTATGTTCATATTAAAAATTTAAATTTGAAGTCAAATTTTCCCCCCAAATAATGGAGCTTCTACATCCAGATTACAATTTTTTCTCACAAAAAGACAAAAACAGGAGCGGAGTCTAGGGGCGGCCATACTTATATATAAGGACCGCGCTGGCGACCGCCCCCAGAATAGCTGTTGGGATTCTATTATGCATACCTAAATTACTGGCCCATTTCCAGCAGAAAAACATTCCTCTTTGCACGAAATTTTTCAGTCTTTTCTTTCTCTCTCTAAACCTTCTTTCTCTCACTAAAACTCTTAATCACTAACATACTTAGATCTTGTTTTCAACGTGAACTTTACTCTTCTTCTCATCCTTTTCCCCTCTCTTCAAGTGCAGAGAACAGAACCACTCGTATTCATTCGAGAAGCGAAGTGTTAATTAGTGATCTCTCCTCTTTTCTTCTATGTACCAAACCTCTATTGTATTTTCTTGTGTGTTGTGTGATTCGGATATTGTGTAAATCCAATACTGTAGATCTTGAGATTAGGTATTACTTGTGAAGTAGTAGATTGGTTCTAGCTAAGATTAGGACTCGACATTTAGCTTAGTGTCGGAAAATAAGCGACGTGTAAACGGTTTTCTCCGCCTAAAGGGAGCTTGTTGACATAGTGAAATCTCGAGTCGGATACTCAGGGATTAGAGTAGGGCGAAGAGGTGCTTCGTAACCTAACCACTATAAAATATTGGTGTCTTGGTTTGGTTGTTTCTTTCCTTATCTCTTTACATTATTATTGTTGTTATCGTGCTTTAGTTTAGATAGTTATTGCATGTTCATATTGTGATTTGATTAAACATATTACTCAGATCTATACATTTTTGAAAGTAAACTTTTAAAAGGCAAACAAACGTGTAAACTATTCAACCCCCTTCTAGTTTCCACAATTGGTATCAAGAGCAAGGTCACTCAAGATTTTTAAAATATACTGTATTTTAAAGCTTGGATCGATCTATGGATTCGACAATATCTAGAAGGGCCTCCATGCAAAGGGGACCATCCACTCTTTGAAAGCGATAGTTTTATTTATTATAGAAAAATAGATTCGAGACATATGTTAAATCAAAAGATCTAGATCTTGGCATGTTATTTACATGGTGATTTTCAAACCTTATTGTTTACCAAACTCGGATCCAGATTAGAAGAGGACTTATCCTTTCTTGAACTACAAACGGTGATCTCAAAGATACTTGCAACGAAAAATAATGAGCCAAAATGGTTATTTACATTGCTTCTCGCCTAGGGAAAAGAGTAGTATGAACGAATTTTCATGTGCAATACGGCAAAAGAAATTTGGAAAACTATGTTAATCACCCATCAAGGTAATAACCAAGTCAAAGATAATAAGATTGACTTTTGTTCAACAATATGAAATTCCATCATTTCTTAAAGATGGATCTATAGATAGTTGCTTTTAGCAAGATTTAATACTTTTATTACTAGTCTTAAAGCCTCTGATGAAGGTTAACTCTAGTAAGAACTACGTAAGGAAGTTTCTTAGGTGCTTCTACCAATCAAATGAAGAGCAAAGGTCCACGGCGATTGAGAGTCGAAAGCACTTAACATCCACTTATCTCTTGATGAGCTCATTGGAATCCCTCAGAAGTCCATGAGATGTCTCCAGAAAGATTCCAAAATAACCAAGCAAAAGTTGAAAGGAAATCTCTTGCTTTAAAGGCTAAGAAAGAATCTAGTGATGCAGAGTGTCTCGACTTCCGGTAGTGAGACAAAAAGCGTTAACGACAATCGGCGGGTAAGAGACTTCAAGAAGTTATTTAGCGAAGAGGTAGATTGTAGACATACTCGGAACGACAAAAAAGGACTTTTAAAAGGCTCGAGATGACAAAAATGGCAAAAGTGAAAGGAAGTGCTTTAGATGCGGAGATCCAAATCATCTTATTGGAGAATGTCCAAAGCCACCGAGAGACAAGAACCAAATAGCATTTTGTTGTAGGGGTCTTGGAGCGATTAGTGCGTTGAAGAGTGATGAAAAGATCCAAGACGAGACATGTCTTATAGCTCAAGCCCAAATGAGGTATATTTCTGAATCTTCTTACTTTAGTGATGAAAACTCATCAATTGATGATTTAGCTTTAGACAATGAATATGATAAATTATGCAAAATGAGTTAAAGATAACACTAAGAACAAAAGGTTTTAAATCTATTAGACATAGTCTAGAAAATTAGCTTAGAGAATTAAAAGAAAATTATCATAATTGAGTCACAACACGGGGCGTTGTCTGATTGTGCCAAATGTCATACACTTATAAATTGAAAATGAAAAGCACCGAAGAATTCTACTAGATTTTAAACAAATTTAGAAAAGAGTACACACTGCTTGGAATGAAAGTTAATAATTAAAACCTCGGTGAAATAATTAGGTCTGGGAGGTGTATTCATTTGACGCATCATCTGTGGAACTAAGGAAATAAAATTGTAAAAGCTCAGAAAAGACGTTCATTCTGATGAGGCCCCATTAATTTATGGGGCAGCCCCTTCCCTTAATGTTTAGGCGGCCCCCAAAATAAATATGGGACCGCCACCAGCAACGCCTAGTTTTGAGAAAAATGTGTCTTTTCAAAAATCTATTTTGGGTCCTAGACCAAAACACATAATTGTAAACAAAGTCAAAATTCATGTGGCTAGTGACAATGAAGTCAAACAATTTTATAAACCATTGACAATGGCCGGAGTTGGATTTTCAAAAATCAATTTTAGATCAAAAACTCCACCTCCTAGAAGAGTCAATAATAATTATTCTCGTCCTAAAACACCACAACCAAAAAGACATGTTGGTCGACAAAACCAACCTCATGGCTTTCCCTTAAGTTGGAACAACTTTCCAGGTCAAAGTTACATGCCATGGGAAAGTTTCTTCCATTCTCACATCCCTCACCAATTGATCAAATGCAAAGGGATGTTTAGCACTAACAATAGGGGAACCCATGAGCTATTGGAGGATCCAAATGTTTGAGTTTCTTCGGAGTTGTTGCTCTATATAAATAGATATGTCTTGGAGTGCACTTGGAGCCCGACGAATGGATCAAAGGGATAGTGGATGCTCCAAAACAGACGGGCATACCGAAAGCTCTTCCCACTTAAAAGGCCATTACAATGGATTTGTGGTAACGTAATTTTTGGTAGTAATCTTCGCGGTCACATCATTGGCAAATGTATGATTTCCAATGACTCTCTCAAAATAGATAATGTAGAACATGTTGATAATTTAGGATTTAACTTGCTAAGTATAGGACAAATATGTGATAATAAGTATAGAGTAACTTTCTTTAAACATGATAGTGAAATCACTAAGGATGGTAAAGTCATAGGTAGAGGTGTTAGGAAGAAAGGCTTGTATGTGATGAAATTAGGAAATAAGCCAATGGACAAAATATGTCTTGCAACGATTGATGAAAACTCCACATTATGGCATAGGAGATTAGGTCACACTAATATGCGTCTCATTCAATCGTTAGCATCTAAGAAATTAGTCAGAAACTTACCTAAGCTTAGGTTTGATCAACACTTTTGTGATGCTTGTAAAATTGGTAAACAAGCTCACGTTAGTCACAAAGCTAAGAACATAGTCTTAACGACTAGATGCTTAGAACTTCTCCACATGGATCTTTTTGGTCCGTCCACCGTACGGAGTTACGGAAGAAATCGCTACACCGTAGTCATAGTAGATGACTACTCTAGGTACACTTGGACTAGATTCCTTAAGAATAAAATCGAAGCTTTTGATCAATTCAAAATATTTAGTAAGAAAATCCAAAACTAATTAGGATGTACAATAGTGTCAATAAGAACCGACCACGGCAGAGAATTTGATAATGAAGTGTAATTTGGAGAGTTTGTAATGCCAATAGGTATTACTTCATAAACTTCTCGGCTCCCGCACTCCTCAATCAAATGGAAGTGGTTGAAAGGAAATTAGGCACTTCTCAGAAAATGAGTATATAACATTGTTGAACCGAGCCAATCTTACCATAAAAGTTCTGGTGTCACGTCATAGATACATCAATACATTCTCAACGAAATCCTAATTAGAAGCCATCTAGGAAAAACACCTTATGAAATCTTGAGAGGTAGGAAACATATCTTGATCCATTTTAGAGTTTTGGAAGCAAGTGCTTCTTATACTAAACACCAAAAGACTACCTTACAAGTTTGACCAAATCATACGAAGGTGTCTTTTTATGGTTACTCCAAAATAGTAAAGCCTTATCATTCTAAAAAATAAACACACTAGGAAAATCGAAGAATCACTCAACGTAAACATTCGATGAAACTCCTCCACCCTCTAAGAATCCCCTTGGTTGGGTGATGACTTAGTTGAGAAGAAACCATTAGGGAAATCGGAAAAGAAAAACCTAGAACATGCTATTGTGGATGAAAAACCTTAGAGATTGAGATATTGTTCAATATTAGGAATTTAGGAACCATCCTTGATAATTCCATAGGAAAACCATTAACCAACGAACCCTTAGGTCTCAAGCCCAAAACCAAAGTAACTTCTTTTGTTTTATATCAACTATAGAACCTAAGAATGTGAATGAAGCCTTAGGAGATGAAAGTTGGATAGTTTTCGCCCCAGCAACGAAGAATTAAATCATTCATCGTAACGGACATTTGGGATGTTAGAATTCCTCAACCTAGAATATGACAATCATAGGACTAAGTGGGTAGTTAGAAAGATAAGTTAGCACGAGAACGGTATTGTTTCTCAATAAGGCCTAGGTTTTAGTTGCTCAAGGCTCAACAACAAATGAGGGGCATCGATTATGATGAAACTTATGCCCCGGTTGCTAGACTTGAGTCCATTAGAATATTATTAGCTTATGCTTGCGCCTTAGATTTTAAATTATTTCAAATGGATGTAAAAAGTGCATTCTAATGGTTTTATCAATAAGGAGGTATACGTGGCACAACCTCTGTGATTCATTAATTTCGAAAAACCGGATCATGTTTATAAATTAAATAAAGCTTTATATGGTCTTAAATAATCACCCAAAGCTTGGTATGATAGATTAAAAGATTTTATTATTAAACATGACTATAAAATAGGAATGGTAGATAAACACTCTTATTTATATGAAGAAAAGTTCAAATCTTATCATTGTTCAAAAATATATCGATGACTTTATATTCGGTTCGGTCTTGTCAAGACACGTGTGATGAATTTGCCAAAATCATGCATGACGAGTTCGAGATGAGCATGATGGGTGAACTTAACTTTTCATTAGAATTACAAATTAATTAACACAATGGACGACGGTATATTCTTTAATCAATTAAGTCGGTATTAAAAAATTGCTTAAGAAATTGAGTTCTAGAAGATTTAAACCAATGAGAACCCCCATGTCCTTTTGATATAAACTCACGAAGATGAAAGAGTGTGAGTCGGAAGATTGGTAGAAGTACCAAGTATCGAGGCATGATAGGTAGTTTATTATACCTAATGGCAAGTAGGCCCGATATCATGTTTAGTGTCTGCCTTTGTGCCCGCTTCTAAGAGGATCCCAAAACCTCTCACCTTGAAGGGTTAAGCGTATCTTCTGATACATTAAAGGCACTACGCACTTAGGATTATGGTATCCTAAGTGGACCAGCATAGAAACCATAGTATACGCCAACTCTGATCATGCAGGAGATTATGTGGATAGAAAGAGCACTAGCGGTATTTGTACGTTCGTGGGATGTTGTTTAACATCTTGGTTCTCGAAGAAACAAACAACTCTTGCTATATCTACTACCGAAGCCGAATACGTAAGAGTCGGAAAGGCATGTCAACAAGCACTATGGATGAAACAAGCTCTCATCAACTACGACGTACGACTCGACGACGTTCCCATCATGGGCGTCAACAAAGGCGCGATTGACCTTAGCAAAAATCCGGTGCAACATTCTCATACCAAACACATCGAAATACGTCACCACTTTCTTCGTGATAATGTCCAGAAAGGACATATCTCAATCGAAAAAGTGCCGTCTATCGACAACATCGCCGACATTCTTACTAAACCCCTTAAACGTAAATCATTTAACTATCTACGTCTTGGTTTAGGAATGATGGAACACATTCCATAACTCTTATGAGTCCCCTTCTCCTTCTTCTAGTTTTGATTCTAGTCCGTGTTATATTTCGTGTCGTGACAACATAATTACTTCATCCGAAGTACTTTAAGCATTTTTAATTCGTGAAATGCAAATTAAAACGTCACTCTTCTTGGTAAAAATTTTGTCAAAAACTAAGTCCAAAAACCCTCGTTGAGGGCGGCCCCCTAATATATTTGCCGCCAGGAAATATGGGAGCACCACCAGCAAGACATCATATTGAACACTTAGTCAAAACATTTCAAAACACAAAACCAAACACAACCCCTTCTTCTCTGCAGTGACGAAAAGGATGAAAATCACCCAAAAAGTTAAAATCACCCATTAAAACTATAATTGAAGATCAAATTAACACCTATAATCATCCACAACATCTTAAAGATCATCAATTGTAAGTTATTTCATCTATTTTCCTTTAATTTGAGTCTAGGGTTCACGATAAACATCAAAATTGAAATTGGGGATTTTCTATTTTTCTTTCAATTTTTTACAATTAGGACTACTAGGATACAATGTACAACTAATATGCTTCCCGTAGACATAGGATTTGCATACATTAGTGAGTTTGTCAAAAAATTGATTTTGAACCAAAACCCCAATTTCATTTTCAAATCACTCACGTTAGGAACAAAATAAAATTATTGTTATGCATTGTCAATACAATCTAAAAACATTTTCAAACACATGCATAATGATCTCATGAACAAATTTTGAGATACACAATTCAT
Source organism: Tanacetum coccineum (assembly GCA_026074375.1). Taxonomy (NCBI): domain Eukaryota; kingdom Viridiplantae; phylum Streptophyta; class Magnoliopsida; order Asterales; family Asteraceae; genus Tanacetum; species Tanacetum coccineum. Next base: position 28,237 of record BQNB010024082.1, read on the forward strand.
ATGTATTTTTCGATTTGTTTGGTTGAGCAAAATCAAATTAAGGACCATTTGGGTTAACTCTTAGGATTTCTTTAGGTCGAGTTAATCGTTACTCCACATTTGTTGCATATAGGCACACACTAGGCATCTCGTTAAATAAAGGAACCTCACTAAAATTATCTTTTCTAATTTTAGGTCAAATGACTTTAGAAGATAAATTACGGTACACAAAATCATACGTTCCAACAATCTCAAATGAAAATTATATTCCTGATATCTTAAAACCCATCATTCGAAACCTAGAATGTACGTCAATCCATGAAGGTCGCCCTATATCTCCTGAATCTACTAAATATGATAATATTCAAACCATTTTTCAAGTTATCAAACTTTTGAAAATATATGAACTCCATGAAGGAATTTGTTTAAGATTTCTACTTGAATTTTATTCCTCAATAGAAATCACCAAAGATGACAATCTAAACATCTTCTTAACATTTCGGGCATTAAAAAGAACATTTAAGTTGTCAATCGAGTCATTTGCCTTAATTTTATCCATTCCATGTGAAAGAGAATATTCTTACTCTGAAGAACCCTCTCTCGACTCTTTGAAAACTAATCAAGAGTCAAACACACCTTATCAAACATACATTCCAACACCAAAGGAAATTATCCAATCAATCACAACAACCGAACAAACTATTTTTCCAAACAAAATCCTCAAGGAAGAACTTCGTCATGACATGAGATCTTGGAATGAAATCATTCAAGATAATGCCTTTGGCACTCAAAATGACTCACCATTTCTTACTGCATCATCATGTCACATGTTGTATTACATTCTAACAAGTACACCTTTCAACTTTGCCTACTTTCTAACCAAACGAGTTGAAAATATTAAAAATCAACCACATTCTCCAATGCCATATGGAATGATTCTAAATCGTCTTTATGATCACATCATCAAAATTAATCCTCATCTATGAAAATCAAAATACAAATCATATTGGCCATCCATGAAACCTTGGGTTCATCCTACTCATCTTAAATCAATTATCTACATATCTTTCGAAGAAGTTTCAAGTGTTTATTCAAATGATGGTTGAAATATTTCTCTAGAATTATTGCTAGAGATACGTACTATTATTATTACTATGTAATATTATCTTAAACTCTATCATGGATAATTAAGTACATGTATAATGTGTCTATATTATTATGTCATGCTTGCTATGTGACATTTAGTAGACCTTTAAGTCACTTATATGCTTCAACTTGGCCACATTACATGATTTCTCTTCTCCTTTAGATATATTATGTGATTCTTAAAGTGATAGAAATGCCATAATCCCCCTTCCAACCCTTATTGACTACTCTAAAAGAGGATTAAACTTCTAGAAAATTTTTGATTCTCTAGAAAACGGCCCCCTTATATGTTGGGCGGCTCCCTAACACATATGGGACTGCCACTAGTATAAGGGACCGCCCTAAGAGGAACCACAAAATTCTCATGTCTCCTATTTATCTGCAACTTTGACCCTATTCCCATTAGGTCCAGCCAATCTTTCCTTTCTAAACCAAACACTCCTTAGAATCTTTATTCTTCAACACCATGCCTTTCCCAAAATTCTTCTATATAAACATCATTTTTCTTCATCTCAATCACCACTTCTCTAATACATCCTTCACTTCTCCTTAAAGTCTTAATGTCATCCTCTAGCAAATCCCCTCGTGATTACTCACGAAAATACAAAAAGGCAATCCTTGAACCTTGGAGACAAAGTCACAATCTTCCACCATTACCACCTTCTCCTCCACCATATAGGTCTCTACCTACCTCTTCTATAACAACAAACTCTCTTTCATCTCCTTCACCTCCTCAAAATCTAACTTAAAACTAAATTGCACATGAACTTCATCACTTGTCTAATCTCCTTGAGATTAATCTACAACAAGCTATTGATGCCACCAATCCCTCACCTCCTACTTCACTATGTATCCCTCCACCTACCTTAGATCAAGTAAACTTTCACTCAGAGTTATGTTATTGTTGTTTGTTAACCCGAGATGTATTTGATATATTGAGAGATGATCTTAATCGTATCAAATCCATCATCATTGGTCCCTCTACTTTATTCCCATCCTTTATAACAACTTCTTCACCATAATTGATCCTGTTTGGACAATTAACCTACCCAAATAATCGAACGACCAACTTTTGATTATGGCATCTACTATAATTTAAGATCTAACTAGTTTATGCTTTATATCTTAATTTATGTTTACCTTGTCTTGTAATGATCATACTACTATAGTATTAATCTACTATGTGTTGAATGAAATTTCTTTATGGTTGAAATGCATGCATAACTATGGTGTTATATTTATGAGATATTTGTCTTGCACTTGTACTTCTAACTTTGTTTTGTAGCAAACAAATTTCGTAAGATCGATCCCTTGGTGCCCCAAACGAGGGGGAGCTCACATCAAGGGGGAGTCTTGATATCGTCGATTTCTTTCTTCCTTCGACAACTCGACGATTATTCTTTTTGAATTCGACAAAAAAGGGGAGAAATGGAACATAACTCATTTAATAATTTGACATTTTTAATTTTATTTAAAATGATTTTATATTTTGTCATCATCAAAAAGAGGGAGATTGTTAATACAAATAATGTCTAAAAACGTTATTTATATTTTTCGACCTCTCAACATTTTAATAATAACAAAATGTAAAAACGTTTACAATAAAAATAAACGTTTACAAATTATCAAATGTAAAATTTCATTTCTAATATTAGTGATCACTTAAGGTATGAACAAACAAAATAATTAAGCATGATTAGTGATCAAGAAAATATTTTTCTCTTAAACCTCACTTTTAATTCTACAAAAGTATTTTCTCAAAAATAAATTTACAAAATATTTTCTAATTAAAAGAAATGTCTTATTAAAAACTTAAAATTTGAATTTCAAATTTTCCCTCCAAAATGGAAGGTTTCATAGTAGATACAACCTTTACCACAAAAAGACAAAAATAGGAGCGGAGTCTAGGGGCAACCCCCTTATAGGCCTGGCGGACCCTTTATATATATGGGACCGCTAGGACCGCCGCCAGTTACCGTTGGCTTTTCTTGTCTATAAATACTGGTCCACCCCTTGCTGAAAATCATTCCTCTTTGCATGAAATTTTTCAGTTCTTCCTCTCTTCTTTCTCTCACTAAAAATATTGATCACTAACATTCTTAGATCTTGTTTCAAGTGATCTCATTTTATCTTCTTCATCTCATCTTTCCTCTTTATCAAGTGCAAGAGAAGAACACTCGTATTCGCCAAAAAACAAAGTGTTGATTAGTGATCTCTCCTCTCTTCTTCTAAGTTCTAAATCTCTATTGTATTTGTCTTATGTATTTGTGTGATTCAGATATTATGTAGATCCGATTGTGTAGATCTTGTGAGTGTGTATATCTTGTGAAGTGGTAGATTGGTTCTAGATAAGATTAGGACTCGACATTTAGCTTAGTGTCGAAAAATAACGTAAGCGACGTGTAAACGGTTTTCTCCGCCTAAAAGGAGCTTATTGACATAGTGAAATCTCGAGTAGGATACTCAGGGAGTGAAGTAGGGCGAAGAGGAGCTTCGTAGCCGAACCACTATAAAATCTTTGCGTCTTGGTTTGATTGTTCCTTTCCTTATCTCTTTACTTATTATTGCTATTGTTATTTAGGCATAGTTTAACATAGTAATTGTTTGTTCATATTGTTGTTTGATTAAACATAGAACTCGAATCTAAACATTTTTGAAAGCAAACTTTTAAAACGAAAAAGAACCTATAAACTATTCAACTCCCCTTCTAGTTTCCACACTATATATAGAGTTTGGGTTCTAAAGGCCCCGCTAGGGTTTTGTGACGATGTTAGCCTGCCAAATCTTCCATGGGCTTCTCTTTGTCGGCAACTGTGATGCCGTCACACTTCGTGGTGACGTTGTCGCTTTTTAATCTTGACGGAGTTAGGAGTAACTTCTAACGCCATCTCCATAACTTGAGAAGTCACAACTTTAATTAAAAACTTCACTTTCTGAACACTTTTGGTGAAGGCATCAGAATGGAAGTCGCTAGCCAGAATAGTTGTGTTTTTGTCCAATTTCTTCCCGAATCGAGCCCAATCACGTGCTTTTCCTCCAAATGCTTCCCAAATGCTAAAATAACAAAAAGAAATGATTAAGTATAATATTTGGGCATATTTGCATGATTTTATGATTTAAATGGCCCTGAAAAAGTGCATAAAATGACACATCATCAAATACTCCTACACTTAGGATTCGCTTGTCTTCAAGCAAATGAGATTTTCTACTTAGTAAATAGCAAATTCGGGAGCATTTAACCTACTTAATAAAGATAATTTACAGCACAACCAGTTTAACCTTGTAATTAAAAGCACAGAAATTATATACTAGCACCTCACATAAGTGTTTGGATTCTCTCCTTTTCTCAGTGTAATAATGAATTATAAAAATATAGGAAACGGGAAAATAAACACTCACTACATGTCATATCATATAGATTACCATAAGCTTGATAAAGGATCAAAACATCCACTGCTTTTGCGTAAGCACCTAGGAATTACTATCAAAGAGGTCTTTACAAGGGTTGTAACGTTAGGTGTAGGGTAAAGGAAAACACGGATGGGATAATGGGCGAATTTTACTAGTGGCAAGCTAATCATTCACAAGAATATTGATGTGCGGTAAAGTTTTACAATCCTCATATGCAGTGTACCTAATCGTTGTAGTGTAGTATAGGTAAGACTCGGGGGATTGATCGTTCTCTAGGGGAATAGTTTAGGTAGGCTCGAATCGAATGTCACTATGGTATACTGATTGAGGGGAGATTATTTTTATTCTTTTATATCTTTTTAAGCAAGTAAAATATCCGGTTTGAAGGGGTTTGCTTAAACTAATTACTACTCCTAATTCTATTCTAAATGCAGAAAAGTAAAGTGGTGGAAAAATCTTATGGTTAAACAATTGTGTTCACCTAATCATGCCTACTCCCTAGTTATTTTCTCTTGTTTTATTATCTGTCACCCTTGTAATGCAATGTGTGAGTATCTAATAAATTAAACACCTAACTCAGAATCTACCCAAATGGCAAGGTAGTATGAAGACTGTTGCATAGGTATCATCTAACCTAGCCGTGTTTCCCTAGACGTCTTTGTGTTATAATTAAGAAGCTAGTTTTCTAGAGCCTAACACGCACACCATTAAAAGAAGCAATAATACAAGATAAATAATTAGGTTTCATGCAATCATAAGAAAACACAAATTAAATTTAGCCAAGCATGTTAATTAAGAACGCATTCATGTGATTAGGATTTGCTAAATGATAAGAGGCACTAGGATAAACCTTGTTTTAAACCTGTATTTGTTATTATGGTCTCCCTAATCATATAAATATCCATACGCCCTTGCTATGCACTCATTTTTAGTGTAAGATACCCCTAGTACACACCTTCAAGCCTATCCTTTTCATGATTCTCATAATTTTCTGGTGAATTCTGTATTATTAATGAAGAGCATTGTTTACACCCACACAAATTGTTACACCCAAATCGTCTTAGCCTTCCTTGTATGTACTTGTTTTTAGTACATTATTGTTACCACATTTGTAAACCCAGTTAATCAATTGCTTGAGTACGTGATTGCTAAGTCGAGTATTTTATTAGTGTATACAGTTTTGGGACGATAGGGACCTATGCTAGTTTTATTTTATGAATAAATGGGGAAGAAGTCAATCTAATACCCCCATACATGCTTAATACACTCCATGTTTGTTGATCCTTTAAATTCGAGTAATTAGATTAGTTAATGTCATTGAGTATCAAAAACTCAAGTGTAGGGGTGCGTTTATAAACCCCAAGTCATGTATTATTTATGTTTCAGCATATGGCATGACAAAAGTGTATGAAAAAAGAGCAAAAGAAAAATTAAAAAAAACATATATATAAAAAGAAGAAAAAAAATGTACGGGCTGCCATCTTGCTTATGTTTATGTTTATATGTCAGAAAATGTTAGAAAAGAAAAAGAAAGAGTTTGATGTAGAGTTTGTATATCTTAGCCCTAGTTTGGTTGAGTCTTGGCTTAGCAACGCATTCGCATGTATTCTTATATATTAATTAACTCACCACCACCTAAATTCACCCCAAAGTCACCCAAATATTTCCCATCCGTTTTCGTTTCCATATAACTTACACCCATACATCACAACCCTTTAAAGACCTCTTGGATAGTAATTCTTAGGTGCTTACGCAAATGCGGTGGAGGTTTGATGCTTTATCAAGCCTATGATAATTTATATGCTATGACAAGTAATGGTGTTATTTTCTGTTTCCTATATTGTTATAATTCAATATACACGTGAGAGATAGAGAGAGTCCAAACACTTATTGTGAGGTGCTAGTATATAATTTCCGTTCTTTTATTTACGAGGTCTAATTGGTTGCGCTATGAATTATCTTAAAAAAGTAAGTTCAATTCCCCCGATATTGTTATTGTCTAGGTAGAAAAGCCCATTTGCTTGATTACAAGCAAATCCCAAGTGTAGGGGTATTTAATGATGTAACACCCCACCCAACGTACATTGGGTTGCGCAGCGGAATTTGCAATTGGGTGTTACTAAATAGCACTATTCACCAAGATAATAGAAAATGACCCAAATGAGACGTTTTAACAAACATGTGTTTCATTATTAATCAGAGGTAAAATGCGTTTAGGTCCCCAAAGAATCGCAACCACCGTCTAGTACAACGTTTGAAAGACAATTGTTTCCAATAAAAAAAACATTGTTTTAACACAACTTAAGACATAGTTTTTGAAAGACCAGAACACACAAGTAGTCTTTCCATAAATCCATCACACGCACGACACCTCCACGCCATCGTTGCCTTCATCCTTGGTTATCTGGGATAAAACATGTTTAAAATGTCAACAACAAAGTTGAGTGAAATTCATAGAGTTTAAAATAATTGATAACCAATAACCTTTGAACACATAATTTGTTCTCGGGAAAACAAAGCAACGAATGCAATGTATAGCAACTTCTTTTCTTTCACTCAATAAGCTCATGACACCAAACGTTAACAGTACATATGGCATTTCATATGTTAAAATGCCCAAAAACAACGTATTATTGTCATATACCTACTACATTTCTAAATACAAAATGTCTGTATTAGGGTGTTCACCTACGGATTCATACCCCGGACAGGGTTGTCAAACCTAATAGATTTATTTAATGCATTAACGTTCACCTCGCAAGGCAATTAACGGTTCATGAAATAAGGGACTTTGACAATACCAACTTATGCAGAAACAATCTCGTAATCGGGTCCAGCATACCATAAAATCATATGTGTTCGATTTTATAAAACAAATATGCATCCCCCTCACGGGTTTTAAAACATTTAAAACAGTTCAAAAGCAAGGCTATGAACTCACCTTAAGCAAAGATCCAAATCAATCAAGTCAATCAAGCGCAAATAACTTCACGTCTTAACCGTGACCTATATAATACATATATATCGGCACGTGACTAAAAGTATATTAAATCATATATTGCATACTTGCATATATATATATATATATATATATATATATATATATATGCAAGTATATATTATATGAACATATGTATATATATATATAAATATATATATATGTATAATATATATATAATGTATATAATATATATATAAAAATATACATATATCACTATTACGTATATACAATCATATACTAAAATCTCCAAGTGCGACGCAAAACATTTCTCATTGACACACTTAACAATATTACAACATTTTCCATAAAGTTTCTATTTTTAGAAAGTTTGCCGAAAGTAAGGATAATATATCTGAACTTCATATTTTGTCACAATTAACTAACATTAACCCTTTGCTCATTATGAACTCTATTCAAAAGTTTACGTAAGTTTGACTTTCAAAAGTCAAACTTTGTAGTTGACTTTTTACCCCAAAAATACACAAACTTTACTCGGCCGTAAAACGTTCGTGTTTAGGAGTTACAAGGCCCACCTTATATCAAAACGAACCTTAGAACATCATTTATCATATTCAACAGCCTACAATAAATTTCAAAAATTTCTCGACACGCAACGGTCAAATCAAACTTTCTGGTCAAACAAGGTCAACCCAAAACCTAATTAAACGACATTTTCGACATATTCCGACTATCAATATACGCTTAACTAGTCTATGTAATTATACCAAAACCATCAAACTTTAGTCAATAACTAAACACTCTTTCAGTAATTTCCACACTTGAATCATCTAGCAAAAATCGTAATACACGCAATATACACAATTAAATCAACACATAAACATAACTAGAACCTTACAATGCTATCAAGAAAATCAATATTTGTTTCCCCCTTGGCTTATGAAATCTGACGAACCACAAGACCCAACTAAACAACCTTTTTCAATCAACTAACACTAAAATATCAACAATCTAGCCACTTTGAACACACCCTTATACACCAAATCACTAGAACTTGACCTAAAATCGAACTTCTTCAAATCTTAATGCATGTGAGGTTTCTATAGTGGGATTTGTAGCTCTTGAAACAAGGATTAAGATGGTATAATTTGATTGTAATGCATGTCAAAAAAATTAATGGATTTTCTGTGTGTGTGCTATGGCCGGTCAAATAGAGGGAGGAGAGGACAATGATGAGTTTTGTTTTTTGTAAAAGTGTTATATGTGTGTGGGGGGGTATTATTTATAGGAAAGAACTTTATCATTTTGGCAAAACTAGTCCCTCCATCATTAACCTCTTTTAAAACTAGTACAAAGCATTTATTTAGTTAATAATAATCAACCAAATACTCGGGTCACACCACGTTTAAAAATATTTTAAATCCATCCCACTAATTTTACTTTAAAACATATAAAATCGTCAAACCTCGTAAAACATGACCTTTAAACACGGTTTTTACAAAAACTCAGGGAAACGTCGTAAAATACGAAAATGACATATTTACGCTCTCGGAGCATCAAAATACATTTTTTGACTTTCTTTGACGCTAAAAACAAATAGATATTTAATCACGGATTGAAATTACCTTATAAAAGGAAATTCTCGTCACACCTTATATAGCATAAACGACTATAATTATTTACGTAGCAAAAATAATCATCTTAGCTCGAGATAAACGTTGACCTGAAGCTCTGGTTGTTACATTCTCCCCTCCTTTAAGGAGCGCCGTCCCGGTGCTCAGCTCGACTTATCCGCTTTCCTCGCTTCATCCCTACTTGTAAAGAGATGAGGGTACTTTTTATTAATCTGATCCTCACATTCCTAAGTAAATTCTGGACCTCTTTGCGAATTCCAACGAACTTTAACAATAGGTATCCAACTTTTCTTAAGTCGCTTTGCCTTTCTATCAACAACTTCCACTGGCTCTTTAATTATGTGCAAATTATCATCAAGTTGAATCTCATCCATCAGAACAACAATGTCGCCTTCCGCTAGACATTTCTTAAGATTCAAAACATGAAAAGTACTATGAACCCCTTTCAACTCTTCAGGTAACTCCAACGTGTAAGCTACAGGACCAACCCTAGCTAGAATCTTGAATGGCCTAATGTAACGTGGACTTAGCTTTCCGCGCTTTCCAAAACGCATAGCGCCCTTCCATAACGATACCTTGAGCAGTATTTTATCACCAACTTCAAATTCTAATGGCTTAGTTCTCCTATCTGTGTAGCTCTTCTGGCGACTATGGGTAGCTAACAAACGGTTCTTAATTTAGACAATCTTTTTGGTCGTATCACGGATCAATTTTGAACTGGTGAGTTGGCTATCCCCAACCTCACTCCAACATATAGGCAATCTACATTTTCGTCCATACAAAGCTTCATATGGTGCAGCCTTAATACTTGCGTGATAACTGTTGTTATATGAGAACTCGACCAATGGCAGATGGCGATCCCAACTACTTCTGAAGTCAATCACACAGGCACGCAACATATCTTCTAGCGTTTGTATTGTCCTTTCACTTTGACTATCCGTTTGAGGGTGGTAAGCGGTACTCATATCCAAATTCATCCCCAACGCTTCCTAAAGCGATTTCCAGAATCTAAACATAAAATGGGTATCTCGATCTGAAATTATTGAAACAGGAACACCATGCCTACACACTATTTCCTTCAATTAAAGTCGTGTGAGCTTCTCCATACAATCCTTTTTATTCATTGGTAGGAAATGAGCTAATTTGGTTAGTCGGTCAACAATAACCCAAATCATATCATACCCACTAGGCGTTCTCGGCAGTCCACTCACAAAATCCATAGTAATCCTTTCCCACTTCCAGACTGGAATCTCAGGTTGTTGCAGCAACCCAGATGGTTTTTGATGCTCAGCTTTGACCTTTGCATAAGTCAAACACTTACTAACATACATAGCATTATCCACTTTTATATTCGGCCACCAGTACAACAGCTTCAAATCTTGATACATCTTTTTCGATCCAGGATGTATGGAATACTTGGACTTATGCGACTCATGCATAACCAAATCCCTTAATCCACTGAATAGCGACAACCAAACACGATTCCCAAAACAATGTGTTCCATCAGGGCGAAACTCGAATATTGGCTAAATCAATCTCCCCAAATTCTCTGCCTCTACATTTTCTCCTTTCATCGCTTCCTCCTGAGCTTTACGAATCTTCTTAGGTAAATCATTGTGAACATTCATCATCAAAGCTCGAACACGCAATGGCTTATCCCTTTCTTTTTGACTTAAGGCGTCAGCCACGACATTCACTTTTCCAAGATGATACCGAATTTCACAATCATAATCACTCAACAAATCAATCCATCTCTGTTGTCTTAAGTTTAGCTCTTTCTGATTCAAAATATATTGCAGGCTCTTGTGATCAGTGATAACCACACACTTAGTTCCATACAAATAATGTCTCCATAATCTAAGAGTGAAAACAACGGTTCCTAACTCCAAATCGTGAGTAGTGTAATTCTCTTCATGGACTTTTAATTGTCTAGAAGCATACGCTATCACCTTCTCTCTTTGCATCAACATGGCTCTGTAACCTTTAAGTGAAGCATCGCAATACACCACAAAATCTTTCGTTCCCTCGAGCAACGCTAAGATCGGTTCACTACATAACTTTTGCTTCACTGTCTGAAAGGCTTCTTCTTCTTTTCCCTACTCGTATTTCTTATTCTTCTGATTCAACTTAGTCTGCGGCTTAGAAATCAAAGAAAAACCTTCGATAAACCTCCTATAATACCTGGCCAATCTAAGAAATTGTCTCACCCCTATTGGCATTGTCGGTGCAGCCTAACTCTTAATGGCTTCGATCTTGGCAGTATCAACATGAACACCACTACGATCAATCACATAACTAAGAATTTGTATCGAATCTAGCCAAAAATCACACTTTGAAAACTTAGCATACAATCTTTCTTTCTTAAGCAGCTCCAAAGTAATCTTCAAATGCTTCCTATGCTCTTCTTTGTCCTTAGAATAAACCAAAATATCATCGATGAACACTATGACAAACTTATCAAGATATGGCTTGCATACTCGATTCATCAAGTCCATAAACACAATAGGCGCATTAGTCAATCCAAACGGCATCACTTGGAACTCAAAGTGACTATACCGAGTTCTAAATGCAGTAACTGGAATGTCATCCTCTTTAATACATAGCTGGTGATATCCTGATCGCAGATCGATCTTAGAATACACGCTTGAACCTTGCAGTTGATCAAATAAATCGTTAATTCTCGGAAGAGGATAACGATTCTTGACAGTCAACTTGTTCAACTCACGATAATCTATACACATTCTAAAAGATCCATCTTTCTTTTTCACAAACAACACCGGTGCTCCCCACAGTGATGAACTCAGACGAATAAATCCTTTTTCCAGCACCTCTTGCAATTGTATAGACAACTCTCTCATCTCAGACGGTGCCAATCTATACGGTGCATGCGTAACTAGTGCAGCCTTCGATACTAGATTGATTCGAAATTCTACTTGCCTTGGCGGTGGTAGTCCTGGCAACTCCTCAAAAAACAACTCAGGAAAATTACGAATTATAGGCACGTCCTCCAATCGTTTCTCCTTCAACTTGTTTTTTGTAACGTGTGCCAAAAACAAATGACAACCTCGCTCGACGTACTTACGAGCCTTAATACAAGATATGACCTTTAATCGAGACACACATTTGTCACTTTTGACTATCAACATCTTGTTTCCACACGGTATACAAACAACTTTCTCGCCACAGACAATCATGGCATCATGCTTAACAAGCTAATCCATACCGATGATGATGTCATACATGCCAAGCTCAATCGGCATAAGATCGATTTCAAAACAATGGTTCACTAAATTCAATGTGCAACCTTTCAAAACAGTGTTCGTACTAACTACTCTTCCATCAGCTAACTCTACCTCATAACTAGCTCCTATTTTGACCGGATCGATATCAAGCATGGAACTAAATCTAGTATCTACAAAACTCCTATTGGAACCCGAATCGAATAAAACAAAAGCATAGCGGTTATTGAGCAGAAACGTACCAGTAACCACATTCGGACCCTTTAGCTCAGCATCCTTAATAGCATAAGCTCGACCACGTACTTCTCCAATTTCCTCTTGCTTGATCTTCCTTGGGCATCGGTTCCTAGTATAACCTTGCTCACCACAATCATAACAAGTTGGAATGGGTAGATCATTTGCACCCATGGCAACATTCTTCTCCTTACAGTACCTCAAATTATGCCCAACCTTTCCACACTTGTGGCACTTGATCATACACTGACCAACATGGCGAGTAAAACATCATTCATACAAAGGAAGCCTTCTATCAGTAGGAGCGGTAACCATAGATCGCCCGTTTCCTTGCCTTTGGTTATTCTGCAAAGTATGACGTGAGTTATCCCTATGATCGTTCTTACCACTACTACTTCCACTTTGAAAGCTCTCCCACTTTCGCTTCTTTCCTTCTAAAATTCTTTCATCTCTAGCTTATGATTTTTGATCCATCAACTTATGAGCCATACGCACAGCTTCGTTCAGGTCAGCAGGCCTAGAAGAAGTAACTTCGCCCTTGATGTTATCGGTCAATCCCCAGATGTAAGCATCAACTTTTACTCTTTCTGGTTCAACCATTCTCGGACAAATCAATGCAAGCTCATTGAACCTCTGAGTATAAGCCACAATGTTATACTCCTTAACCTTCAAGTTCTACAATTCGTACTCCATTCGTTGAACTTCTTCTATTGGACAAAACTCTGCAGTCATCAATTGCTTCATCTCAGTCCAAGGCATTCGGTTCACCATCTCTAAACCCATGGTTGCAACCTTAGTATTCCACCAAGTTAAAGCAGGTCCTTGCAATGTTGCAGCAGCATACTTAACCTTCTTGCCCTCTACACATTCACTGATTTTGGAAACACTCTCAGTTTTCTTGAACCATTTTCGTAATTCAACGACTCCCTCAGTACCATGAAAAGCAGTAGGGTTGCACTTCATGAATCCAGTAAAAGTACACTCACAAGCAGCAGGTGCGGCATCCTGACCTCTAACTGGTCCAGATCCCCTAGCATCATTTCCAACATTCGCATGCCTAGCTCGTTCAGCAGCGATAGTAGCATCAACATTTTCCTTGATCATTCGACAAATAGTAGCTTGAGTCATAGGTACAGACTTTGGAGGCACGATTCTGTCACATCATATAAAAAACAATCTGATAAGCATTTATAACATGATATACTCATAACATGATACAATGACAAATCAATCACAACATCAAGTAGTAATCAAAAGATAGTCATTCATTTTTCATCACTAAAGAGTTAATACATAGTTGCATTGTTTCATGAAATGATACAAATCGTTACAACCAATAGCACTAATTCTACTAACTGAGGATTCAGTTTAGTGATTGCACAATAAAGAAAATACTAATGAATCTAAACTACTAAGCATCATGAGGAGATCCTCGCAGCTCAGTTGATGGACTCTTTTCATATTTAATCAGAACATTGATAGCTGCATTCGGTCTTTCTTCAAACACGATTCCTCTACGAATCATCTCTTGATAGAACTCATGAGCTCGAACCCTAGTCCAATAGAGATCTCTCTTGACTCGTTCGTTCTGCATACGAAGGAATGTGTTGCTAAACCTTGCTTCTTCAAGTTCCTTCTTCAATTTCTTACACTCAACCTTATCTTTACTATTACCAAGCTTTTCAACCAGCTTTTCCATTGCAGCCGTTCCTTGATCTACACTAGAACACACTTCATTACCCAAATCCAAAATCAACTTACTATAGTACTCGTCCTTTGCTTTTCCTTTCTTCTCTACCAATGCGTGCATCGTCTCGCGACCACACAGTCATCTTGAAAGATTAGCAACCCGACCAAAAAGAGAGTCAATGTCCCTTCTCATGAGACCAGGCAATAGACCATCACTGTCCTCTCGAAGAAAAGGAGCAGTAGACGATTCACCTACCTCATGGACACTAGCAAGAACAGTCTCATCCTCGTGCTCAATCAGGTCCTCAATCTCATTCACATCCTCAAGCTCTGACTCAGAAGCAAGCGGCGGAGGGTTAAGAGGGTCCACCTCTTCATAAGGGTAAGTTAACTCGGGCTCATTCTCATCTTCCTCGATGTCGACTTCCATATCATCTTCTTCCTCTTGAGGATCTTCTTCCTCCTCAAATGCGTCTTCTTTTGGGTCCTCGTCTTCATACACTAAGACAGGCTCGGGAACAACAAGAACATCATCGTGTTGATTCGGCTCAACAACGTGTACATCATCCACATGATCGGGAGGAATTACGTTCACCATGATAATCTAAAAATATCATATAATACTTACATAATAGTGTATCACTTCTTATTATTGGAAACACTATTATCAAACTAACAGTTCGCATCAAAGCGCAACAACAAAAATTCACAATTTGTGACATTCTCGTTCAGTATATATCTTAATTATTTTTCAAACATATATAATGAGAGTTATCATAAAATCACATGACATTTTATGCATACAACACATGCATAAATGCACCAATCCATAACAATTTATGCATCTAACACATGCATAAATGCACCAATACATAACAATTTATGCATCCAACACATGCATAAATATATCCATCCTTAACCATTTAATTATACATATAACACATACATAAATATACCTATACATAACAATCATAAAATTTACCTTTTTTCCATAGGTAACCAATGGCAACGAGGAGTCTTGGCGTGCATGTAGAAGCATTATAGTTTAGGTTTTCAAAAAGACTCGACCTAGTTCTCTATAACCTTAGGCTCTTGATACCACTCTGGTATCAAAAACAATTATAGTACAAGTTATAAAAATGACCTAGTTCTCTATAACCAAGGCTCTGATACCACTCTGTAACACCCCACCCAATATACATTGGGTTGCGCAGCGGAATTTGCAATTGGACGTTACTAAATAGCACTATTTACCAAGATAATAGAAAACGACCCAAATGAGACGTTTTAACAAGCATGTGTTCCATTATTAATCAGAGTTAAAATGCGTTTAGGTCCCCACATAATCGCAACCACCGTCTAGTACAACGTTTGAAAGACAATTGTTTCCAATAAAAAAACATTGTTTTAACACAACTTAAGACATAGTTTTTGAAAGATTGGAACACATAAGTAGTCTTTCTACAAATCCATCACACGCACGACACCTCCATGCCATCGTTGCCTTCATTCTTGGTTACCTGGGATAAAACATGTTTAAAACGTCAACAACAAAGTTGAGTGAAATTCATAGAGTTTAAAATAATTGATAACCAATAACCTTTGAACACATAATTAGTTCTCGGGAAAACAAAGCAACGAATGCAATGTATAGCAACTTCTTTTCTTTCACGCAATAAGCTCATGACACCGAACGTTAACAGTACATATGGCATTTCATATGTTAAAGTGCCCCAAAACAAGGTATTATTGCCATATACCTACTACATTTCTAAATACAAAATGTCCATATTAGGGTGTTCACCTACGGATTCATACCACGGACAGGGTTGTCAAACCCAATAGATCTATTTAATGCATTAGCGTTCACCTCGCAAGGCAATTAACGATTCATGAAATAAGGGACTTCGACAATACCAACTTATGCAGAAACAATCTCGTAATCGGGTCCAACATACCATAAAATCATATGTGTTTGATTTTATAAAACAAACATGCATCCCCCTTGCGGGTTTTAATACATTTAAAATAGTTCAAAAGCGAGGCTATGAACTCACCTTAAGCAAAGATACAAATCAATTAAGTCAATCAAACGTAAGTAACTTTACGTCTTAACCGCGACCTATATAATACATATATAGCGACACGTGACTAAAAGTATATTAAATCATATATTGCATACTTATATATATATATATATACACTCATTACTATAACGTATATACAATCATATACTAAAATCTCTAAGTGTGATGCAAAACATTTCTCATTGACACACTTAACAATATTACAACATTTTCCATGAAGTTTCCATTTTTAGAAAGTTTGCTGAAAGTAAGGATAATATATCCGAACTTCATATTTCGTTACAATTAACTAACATTACGAACCCTTTGCTCATTATGAACTCTTTCAAAAGTTTATGTAAGTTTGACTTTCAAAAGTCAAACTTTATAGTTGACTTTTTACCCCAAAAATACCCAAACTTGACTCGGCCGTAAAACGTTCGTTTTTAGGAGTTATGGTATGTGCTTAATTACACATACCATTTACCTAGGAAAACGTGCTTAAAAGACTAAAAACATACCAAGAATACTTTTTATTTGTGTGTTTTGCATTAGTATTATGTAGATAACGGATATCTAAGAAAAGGACAATAACGAAGCCAAAAATGACAATACCAAGCACGAGAATGGAAAGAGCGTAAAAACCCAAAAGTCAAAGTCAACCAAAAAGTCAACCAAGTCAAAGTCAAAAGTCAAAGACGAAGTCGGTATCGAAGAAATGTTAAATGGGCCAACCCGTACCCATCTAATGGGTCGGGTCAGCCCATTTAAACATTATGAAGACCAAATAACCCTGCCTTTTTAACTTGATAACAAGCCAAACACATAAACAAGCCCAATACCAAATCTTTTAACACATTAGTCCTCAAGGACTGTTGGTGCAACAGAAGTATACAAACTTCAGGGGACTAAAGTTGTTAGATCGCAAACATGTCACCACAAAGGACGATCCGTGTACTCACCATACAAGTGAGGGACCAAAAAGTGGTTTAATTCTACAAACCTTTAACCCTGTTATCACCAAAACGGTATACAAAGAAAAACATTTTGGTCGCCAAATTACTATCTGTGTCTTCAACTTGGCCCCTGCTACACAACAAACAAAACCATTCACCATCACAACTCAACCCACATACCAGGGCCCAAAACATCCACCTTGGCAATCTAAGCTTTCCATTCGTCGATGGTAGGAATACCAAATTAATAGTGCGGATCATTCAGGGTGGGCTCCAAGGTGATTCAAGGGCTGGGATTGCTTCAAAGAAACACAAACAAGGGTTTATGAAGGGTTTTATCACACAAAAGAAAAACAATGGGAAGAAGACAAGAAGATGAAGACCAAGACTAAGAATTCTAGTTCAGCTATAAATAGGGCCTCATTGTAAGCCTTTGGGCATCTAGTTTTTAGTTTTTAGCTTACATTAGTTTATTGTACTTGTTTTTAAAAGTCTTGTACTGTTTTATTTAAGTTTAATGAAAATTAAGTTTTTATGTTAAATCTGTTTTTTTAGTTAATGCTTCTAAGTCTTAAAAACGTTTTATAAGCTCATAAAAGCTCTTTTTACCTGTTTACTTAAGCTGTTTATTTAAGCAATATAAGCTTGTCCATAGCTTATATTGCTTAAGTCCTTTTATCCAAAAATCACTCAAAAAGCTAAAAAGGGATGATAAGCTAAACCTGGATGGGCTTATGGGTTTCACTAGCTTGTCTTTGACAAGCTAGAGCTTGTAGATCAGCTTATTTGCCCTGTTTTGAGCAAGGGTTTTGTAAGTTTCTCTATTTTTTATGTTTTTAACTTAAACTGCCAACTGCTTATTTTTACTGCTTATCTTTTAGTTTTAATTGCTTATATGTGCTTATTATACCTTAATCTTCATTTGTTTTGAGTTTTCTTAAGTGTTCTTAACCTGTTTAAGCTTAAAAATGATATTTAGGAACTTAAAGGGGTGTTTGGCAAAGACATCACTAACCCATGTTAGTGTTGTTTAAGCCATATTGACCCATTTGTGAACTTTGAATATCAATTTAGTAGGCTTTTAATCTGTTTATTGTAGTTGTTTAAGGTCAAAATTGTGTTTTAAGGATTTGTGAATTTGAACTTTAATTATGTGGTGTTATATCATCTTGCAACTGCTTATCTTGAATCTTTGGTCTATTGAAGTTAAATCCATGATTTCTTGTCTTTGTTTGGGTGTTAAAATGCAGTAGATATAGTTAGTATAAGTGTGCATTTGCATTTGTGCTTTAGTTTAGATCTGTCATGGTTTTCTTAGTTTTCTTTTCAAAGTATAAGTCATTTTTCATTATCAAATTTAGGTTAGTTAAATTACTTTTTAGAATCTAAATTTAAGAGCATAAGCTCATTGGTGGGTAATCTAAATCTGTTTCAACTTAGTTCATAGTTTAAAGCTTATTTACTAGCTTAAAATCGAGGCTGCAATAAGCCATTCTGTCTTTTCAAAAATTTGTAAAACTCAGCACATACTGAGTGAAACTGCTTTTTCATTAAGCTTTTTCATAGCTTATTTGAGTTTTAAACTCCTTTTTCTTTGCTGATTTAGATAGCTTATTGGACAAGCTTTTTAGTTCTATAAGCCTCTAAGCCATAAGGATTCACTTACTAGCTTAAAATTAAGCTAGAAAAGTGCCTTTTGGGCTGTTTGGTATCTAATTTTGGCCATAGTTGCTTATTTGCTTATTTGAGCTTATGGTTTGTTAGGATTGCTTAAATTTTGCTTAGATCTGCTTAATAGGTAGATTGTAGTAATAGTTAGCTTATTTAGCTTAGGGTAGAGCTTATTCAAACTTATTAGAATTTTTAGTCTATGAATTTAAGTGTAATAGCCTTTTAAGAGATTCTGTCATTTTAGCTTATTCTCAGTTCCTTTTCTTTGCTTAATTTTGTTCATAAGTGCTTATTAGGTATAGCTTATTGTTGGTTGTTAGCTTGTTTGCTTTTTCTTTTGATTATTAAGTCTAAAATGCCAAGTAATTTAAGCCTTTAGTCTTTTAGCTTTAAAAGCCAATTCTGTCACCCCTTTTTCAGCTTATTCCTGGCTTATTTTTAAGTTGTGTAAAAACCCCTTTACAAAAGTTGCTTAAAATTTGCTTATCTAAAAAGTTGTAAAAAAATTTAGCAAATAAAAATACATTGGGAAAGTAGGAAGCCCAAGGTGAGCCAAGGCTCGAACCCTAGACCTCTATCACCCTCTACCAACATATTTAACACAACACACACAACCAACAGCGCCCTTGGGTCTTTTTCGTTATGTCTTGCACACATTATTCTTTTACCACCTTTTTGGCCTTTTAAGCCATAAGCCATTTTTGGCTTATTTCCAGCTTATTTCAATAAGCTGCTTTGCCCATTTTATTTTTCCTAGATTAAGCTTTGTTCAAGGGAATTTTCATGAATTTTTCAGATTTTTCCATCTTCGTTTAGTATTTTTAATTAATTTTTTTATTAAAACTGTTTTTAATTAATAAAAAATTAAATAAAAGTCAAAAAATTATAATTTTTTTTTAAATTTTCTTTTATCATTTAGGATTGTTAAAAATTAATTTTGCTTTCGTAGGGTTAAATTTGAAGAATTTGTTTTTTAAAGAACGGGATTTGATCCCGTTATTGTTTTTCTTCGTTTTTTACTTTAATTGCTTACGTTTTTTGTTTACTTTTCTTTGTTCTTACATTTTAGTCACTTAGGATTTATAAAAAGTAAAAAAAATCATTTTAGGATTAAATTTTGATAAATTAGGTTTTAAGTCATGTTTTTTTAGGATTCCCGTTATCGTTTTTAGTGATTTAGCTTTAATTACTTTCGTTTTTAGATTACCTTACTTGTTTTTCCCGTAGAATTAGAAAAACCAATCAAAATCTTTGTTATTTAAACATCAAATATCAAACCGACTCTTGACTTTCCATTGCATTCCTCATACCGAAGAACGACCTAGGAATATCATATACTTTCGGAATCACATATATATATTGATTTTCTTTGTGAATTTTGACTTATTACTTTGGTCAAAGGTAATTTGTTTAAAAATTTGTCTTGTTATATTATATATATATACTTGACAACGAATCAATTTTTGGCGCCGCTGTCGGGGAGGAGTGTATACGATCGTCGTTTCAACGTTTGACAATTATTGCTTTGAAGATCCTTCCTTGTGAAGTTATTTTCTTTATTAAAAATATAAAAATACAAAAATATTTTTCATTTCTTTTTATTTAAGATAAAGAAAAAATCAAAAAAAATATATAAAAACATTGTCCTTAATAAATAATAAAAATCATCATCAATATAATGCTCTCAACTTGAGCATTATCATAATAAGTTCCCAAACCAAAGATTCAAAACTTGCCTTTGTGTCACTTGTGAAGTACGGCTCACCTTTAATTGATTAACAAACTAAAAGAGGGGTATAAAGAGGGTTGTTCCGAGAAACTACGACCCTAAAGGAGAAGGTTTTTAATAGCTTCCTGCTTTCCCGCTCCTCCGCTCCTTTGTGCGTTTTTCTTTTAGAGAGCTACCGTAAAGCAAATTGATTATTGGTTTAAGTTATTCGGTCTCATTTTCTCTATTAAAATAAATTGTGAATCAATTGTTGAAAAACCAAAAAAAAAATTAATTAGTAAAATTTCTCTTTTTATAATTCTTTTCAGTGCATGAGCACTCGATCGTCTACAAGGAATCTTTTTCCACCTCTTAAAGATCCCGAACCTACAATTCGAAGAAGAACTCGCGTTGATCCTATTCTTTGAACGATTTTGAAGAAATCAATATGGCCGCTAACGGAAACGGTGATGACAGACTACCTCCTGCAGGAGGTGGTTTACCAGTTCCCGACCTCCGAATAATGGAGGAGTTATGCCAACCGACTTTGAATGGTCGAGGCGGACCGATCGCCCCGATAAACATTCAGGCAACCAATTTTGGACTCAAGAATGACATGATTCAACAAGTTCAAAATTCTTGCCAATTTCACGGACTACCGGGTGACGATGCGAACAAGCATCTTGACAAATTTTTGCATGTCACCCAAAGTATCAAAGTGAATGGGGTCACCGATGACGCCCTTCGTCTATATCTCTTTCCTCACTCCTTGACACATCATGCCACCGCTTGGTTTGATCGTTTGCCAAGGAATTCTATCACCACATTTGAGCAAATGGCTAAAATGTTTCTCGGAAAATACTTTCCACCCTCTATGGTGACGAAGTTAAGAAATGAAATCACCAATTTCTGTCAACGTCCCGATGAGTCGTTATTCGAAGCATGGGAACGTTATAAGCTTTTGATTGATCATTGTCCTAATCACAACATGTTACCCGTCACTCAAATAGATACTTTCTATAACGGGTTAACTTTAAGACATTATGATACCATCAATGCTGCTGCCGGCGGGACCTTTATGAAAAGGCGACCCGAAGAGTGTTACGATCTAATCAAAAATATGACAGCTCACCACAATGATTGGGATACTTCCGCTCAAAGGAGTGAGCCATCTAGTTCTATCACTTCTTCGTCCAATCCGGAAATTGTAGCACTTAAGGCTGAAATGGCGGAAATTAACAAAAATTTAATGAAAATGCATCAAACAAACCAAGTAAAAGCAGTTACTCCTAGATGTGAAACTTATGGTGGTCCACATGCTTATAATGATTGTCCAGCCATCGTTGGCCAAACTCAGAACTTATATGCAGCGGGAGCCTATAATCAAGGTTGTAATTCTTACCAACCTCAAGGTAACCGTAATCAGCTTAGCTATCTTTCGGACAATTATCTCGGACCCCTAGGGTTTAACCAGAATCAAAACCGAAGCAATCAAAATCAAAACTACCAAAATAGGAATCAAGGAAACAATCATTAGGGGAATAACCAAGGAAGAAACCAATTCTTCCAAGGAGCTAGTCATGTTCAAAACCCGCCTCCGGCTTATCAAGCACCAGCTCATCAAGCCTCGTGTTACCAAACTCCGGTTCATCAAGCCCCGATTCCTCAACCACAAGTTGTGACTACTACTGAGTTCACGAACTACATGAAGGCAAATAATGCCATTTTGAAAAACATACAAACAAATATGACCTCATTGACAAATTCCAATATTAAGCTTAAGAATATGTTTGGTCAATTCATGAAAATGAATACCGCTTCATCCTCGGGATCAGGAACACTCCCTAGTAATACCATTACTAACCCGAGGGAACATTTGAAAGGTATTACCACCCAAAGTGGTGTTACTTATAAGGGACCCACGATTCCTACTACTTCTTCTTCTCCTAAAGTAGTGGAAAGTGAAACCGAGGTGACAAAGGACACGGTGCCTCCTACTAATAACGGAGGTACCAAAGACGTCCAACCTCCGGTTGTCCAAGTTGAAACTCAAGTACCAAATTTTGAGCCCATTGTTGCTCCCATTGTTGAGCCAGTTGAAGCTCCCGTTAGTGCTCCAAAGCCTAACCCGAAACCGTCAATTCCATATCCGTCTAGACTTAATGACCAAAAGCTCCACGAAAAGGCTAATAACCAAATAGAGAAATTTTTCCAAATCTTCCAAGATTTGCATTTTGATATTAGCTTCGCGGATGTTCTCATTTTCATGCCTAAGTTTGCCTCGACCAATAAGAGTTTGTTAAACATTAAAGAAAAATTGTTTGAATTAGCAAGAACTCCGTTTAATGAGCATTGCTCGGCGATTCTCCTCAAAAAGTTACCCGAAAAACTTGGAGACCCCGGCAAGTTTCTCATCCCGTGCGATTTTCTCGGAATGGATGTATGCGTAGCCTTGGATGATCTTGGCGCTAGCATTAACCTCATGCCACTTTCCGTGTAGAAAAAGCGTTCCTGTCCTGAACTTACTCTTACTTGTATGACTCACAAACTTGCGGACCGGTCAATTTCTCGACCGATCGGTGTCGCCAAAGATGTCTTCATAAAAGTGGGAAAGTTCCATTTCCCGGCCGACTTTGTAGTCGTTAACTTTGATGCTGATCCCCAACTTCCTCTAATTCTTGGGAGATCCTTTTTGAAAACCGGATGTGCTTTGATTGATGTTTACGCGGGAGAATTAACTCTTCGTGTTGGCAATAAAGCCGTAACATTCAATCTTGATCAAACTTTGACATACTCCTCTAATTATGATGATATATCGGTTAACCGAATCGACGTCATTGAAGTTTCTTGTGAGGAGTATTCTCAAGAAGTTCTTGGATTTTCCGTGAGTGGAAATCCTACTCCAACTTCGGATCCGATTGTTTCTACCTCTTCTCCCACTCTTACTCCCTTCGGGGATAGTGATTTTTTCTTGAGGAAACCGATACTTTCTTGGCTATTGAAGATGAGCCAATTTCACCAGAAATTGATGACTCTTACTATGATTCGGAGGGAGACATTCTTCTTCTTGAAAAATTTCTTAATGATGATCCATCATCACCACCTCTCCCTCCATAAGAACTTAAAGTTGTTGAACCTAAAAACAAAAAATCTTCAATTGATGAACCACCCAAGGTCGAACTTAAGGACTTACCGCCTCATCTTGAATATGCATTTTTGGAGGGTACCGATAAATTACCCGTCATAATTGCTAAAGATTTGAAAGATGAGGAGAAGGCCGCTCTCATAAAGGTTTTAAAGTCACACAAGCAAGCCATTGCTTGGAAATTATCCGACATTAAGTGTATTAACCCGGAATTTTGTACACACAAGATTTTAATGGAGGATGACTTTAAACCGGCGGTCCAACACCAAAGAAGGGTTAATCCTAAAATCCACGAGGTGATCAAAAAGGAGATTCTTAAACTCCTTGATGCCAGATTGATTTACCCTATCTCGGATAATCCTTGGTGAGCCCCGTACATTGTGTGCCGAAAAAGGGTGGCTTTACCATTGTTGAAAATGAAGAAACCGAGTTAATTCCTACTCGATTGGTTACGGGATGACGTGTATGCATTGACTACTGAAAGTTAAATGACGCCACCCGTAAAGACCATTTTCCATTACCTTTTATGGACCAAATGCTTAAGAGACTAGCGGGAAACGAATACAATTGTTTTCTCGACGGTTTCTCAGGTTACTTTCAAATTCCCATCGACCCTCAAGATCAAGAAAAGACCACATTCACGTGTCCTTATGGAACATTTTCCTACTGTCGCATGCCTTTCGGCTTATGCAATGCACCGGGTACGTTCTAAAGGTGCATGATGGCTATCTTTCACGATATGATAGAAAAAACGATGGAAGTCTTTATGGATGACTTCTCGGTCTTTGGGAATTCATTCGAAACTTGCCTCTCCCATTTGGACAAGATGCTTAAACGGTGTGAAGACACCAATCTTTGTCTAAATTGGGAAAAGAGTCACTTTATGGTCAAGGAAGGAATTGTCCTTGGCCATAAGATTTCCAAGAACGGGATTGAGGTTGATAAGGCTAAAGTTGATGTTATTGCTAAGCTACCTCATCCCACCACCGTCAAAGGAATTCGGAGTTTTCTTGGTCACGCCGGGTTTTATCGTAGATTTATTCAAGATTTCTCAAAAATAGCCCGGCCGATGACCCGTCTTCTTGAAAAAGATACTCCGTTCTTCTTCTCCAAAGAGTGTATTGAAGCTTTTCAAACACTTAAGAAAAAATTGACCGAAGCACCAATATTAGTTGCCCCCGATTGGGACCTACCTTTTGAGCTCATGTGTGACGCGAGTGATTTTGCAATAGGTGCGGTCTTGGGGCAACGTAAAACAAAACATTTCCAGCCTATACACTATGCAAGTAAGACCATGACGGATGCTCAAGCACATTACACTACGACAAAAAAGATTTACTTGCCGTGGTGTATGCTTTCGAGAAATTCCGGCCTTACTCAGTCTTGTCAAAAAGCATAGTGTATACGGATCATTCGGCTCTAAAATATCTTTTTGCAAAACAAGATGCAAAGCCGAGATTGCTCCGGTGGGTTCTCTTGCTCCAAGAATTTAATTTCACGATCCGTGATAAAAAAAAGGAGCCGAGAACCTCGCCGCCGACCATCTTTCCCGATTAGAGAATCCTCATCAAAGTGTGCTCGAGAACAAGGAAATAAATGAAATGTTTCCTCTCAAAACACTTAGTATGGTATCTTTTCGTGGTGATTCTAGTACCCCAATTGTTTGCTGATTTTGCACAAAACAACTAACCATACCCCCCCTAACTAACACATTCTATTAATTACCTGCGGGAAACTTTGTTGTTAAAGGGATGTCGTCCCATCAAAGAACAAATTCTTCAAAGACGTGAAGCATTACTTTTGGGATGACCCCTATTTGTTTAAAATATGTGCGGATCAAGTCATCCGGCGGTGTGTTCATGGCCAAGAAGCCATTGATATTCTTAAGGCTTGCCACAATGGACCTACCGGGGGACATTATGGCCCGAACTACACCGCCAAAAAGGTGTTTGACTCTGGTTTCTATTGGCCCACAATTTCTTCGATGATTCCCATGACTTGGTTCAAATCTTGTGACTCATGTCAACGTCGACGGGAAAAATCTTCGCCAGAAAGATGAAATGCCCCAAAATGCCATCCAAGTTTGCGAGATTTTTAATGTTTGGGGTATCGATTTTATGGGGCTGTTCCCGTCTTCACGAGGGAACAAGTATATACTCGTGGCGGTCGATTACTTGTCTAAATGGGTCGAAGCGAAAGCGATCCCCACCAAAGACGCCCGAGTTGTTGTTAAAATTTTAAAATCTCTCTTTGCTCGGTTTGGAACTCCCCGCGCTATCGTTAGTGATCGCGGTACACACTTTTGCAATGACCAATTCGCAAATGTCATGCTTAAGTACGGTGT
The DNA here is from genome assembly GCA_026074375.1 of Tanacetum coccineum. NCBI lineage: Eukaryota > Viridiplantae > Streptophyta > Magnoliopsida > Asterales > Asteraceae > Tanacetum > Tanacetum coccineum. Next base: position 54,418 of record BQNB010024082.1, read on the forward strand.
CACTCACTGTCTTGCTACCGCGTATCACCCATAAACTAGTGGGCAAGTAGAAGTCTCCAACCGTAGTTTGAAAAGAATCTTGGAAAGGACCGTAGGCGAGAACCATGCCTCTTGGTCGGACGAATTAGATGACGCGCTATGGGCCTTCCGTACAGCTTTCAAAACACCCATTGGGTGTACTCCTTACAAGCTCGTGTACGGAAAGGCATGTCATCTACCGATCGAGCTCGAGCACAAAGCCTATTAGGCCTTGAAGCATGCAAACTTTGACCTTAAGTACGCGGGTGATCACCGAAAAGTTCAACTCAATGGAAATTTATAATGAACCTTCGTGATTCAAGCTACCGAGATTCTTTGAAATTTACAAAGAGAAGACAAAGAAGACACACGACTCCAAAATCAAGAATCGCGTTTTCAACGTTGGTGACCGAGTCCTTCTTTTTAATTCTAGATTAAATATTTTCTCGAGTAAACTTAAAACCCGTTGGACCGGACCGTTCACCGTTGCCCAAGTTTTCCCTTATGGCACCGTCGTGTCACAACTACAAACCCAAACCACCAAAAACACCACACCATAGTTATCTCAAACCGATGGGCCAAATTTCAAGGTGAACGGGCACTACTTTGGAGGGGACATACCACCGATGGTTGTCCCGGATCTCCAAACCTTCCCCAAGGATAACTAAATTCGGGGACGGGTCAAGCTTAGTGACCTAAAACAAGCGCTTCGTGGGTGGCAACCCATGCTTATCCTAATATAATAGTAGTAATGAATAAGTGTGTTGTGAGGAGGCTCGCCTCTACCTTTCTCGTGTTTTATGTTTTGTGTTATTGTCCAGGATTGCCCGGATTTTGAAGCCTCTCGTGCTCGTGGTTTTGTCCTTCGTTCACTCGAGCTTCAAATCCTCAGCTTCATTATGGGAATCCAATATCCTAATCTTATCGACTAACGTTTATCTTTGAGCATACTTAATAAACGGCTTTAGATTTACGTAGAGACCCTTCTTAAAATATTGAGGACAATGTTTAGTTCTAGTATGGGGGGGGGGGCTCTATCGATTTGATTTTTCTTACAGCTGTGTTTTCACGTAATCCCATATTTACCACCAAAATACCAAAAAAATGAAAAAAATTAAAAAATTTCAAAAACAAAATAAGTGTTTTGTCATAATTTTGACTTTCCTGCTGGGTAGAATAAGAATAAATTTTGACTCGATCGAGCGTGTTGAGCTCTAGCTTGTTCCTTAACTATTAGACTAAGCATTCGCGGATCTTTTCACTAAAGATTATAAATTTGCAAGAACGAAAAATGATAGAGTTAAGTATGAGTTGGATGCTAAACAAGGATTATTTGGAAATCTTACAAGCTATAGTGTATTTTGTGGCTTTTTCTCCCTTTAGCTCTTAAACCTGACTAATGATACATGCTATTTTTGAAATTAAACTCAAATCAATAATTTTTGAAATGTAGTCAATAACATTTTTGTCTTAGTTCAAATTTATACTTAAATTTTCTAAAAAGAAATTTTCTCTATATATCGTGAAATAAAGTTCTATATAAAAAAATGATGAATAAGGTAGTAATATAAACTGTGGGCTGATAAAAGTTTACTGCCTCTTGCCGGCTCACAACCGATGTGGCAGTCTTCAAAAGAAGGCCCATAGTAAGAATAATAATCCGAGACTGATAAAAGTTTGCTGCATCTTGCCGGCTCACAACCGATGTTGCAGCCTTAAAAAAGGTCGAGGATTTCAATCGCATCATGGTTATATTAATGTTAAGTGCAATAAATGTGATTTAATAAATATAGGGAAAATCTCTTTTTCTTAAATTTAAATATGCTTTCGAACTAAGACTATTTCATTTTAAGTTGTGGTTTTTCTAATAAGCTATGTATAAACGGGAAACCTAAGAGTTTTTGAAACCGAAGGTCCGTGAGTCTCGATACTAGTTCCCCCCTCCCCCCCTGTGGGTGGTGTTCAAAAAGCCTGGTCACTTAGCCGCGAGGTTGGGATGTGCCGAGACGAAAGTCGCTACATGGGATGATCTCACATTCAAACTCATTATTCTCGGGTGGAACTTGAAGCATAGAATTTTGCAAAACGTTGATCCATGGTTGAAATTCAAAATGACACATTGACCTAAAATATAATAATTGTCGGGAGTGAAAAGTTCACAAGTTACAAATATGAGTAGTGTTAGCATCTTAACTTATATTTAACGGTGATTTCGTTTTAAGCTTGGTTTGGGACAAGTGAAAAGTCAGGGACGATGAATTTATCTTTTTGGGCATTTTAGGATTAAAATGCGTCTTGTTCTATGACCCTAACGGTTAATAACGAAAGTCAAACATGTTAGAAAAGTACAAAAAAATGAGAAAAAGGAAAAATACAAAAATATGTGTAGGAATAAGTGTAAATATTGAAAAATGGTCAAAACGGGGCTTTTCAAAGCTAATGACTCTTTAATTCCCCTTGATGAACACTTAGCTACTTTTCGAGGTAATTAGTCAAAGGGGATTGAGATTCTTGGTTTTCTAAAGTGTTTACTTATGGCATTGCGTGAGGACACGGCAATATCTTAGTATGGGGGATTTTGGTATGTGTTTAATTACACATACCATTTGCCTATAAAAACGTGCCTAAAATGACCAAAATATGCCAAAAATACATTGTATTTGTATGTTTTGTGATTTATGATTGTGTAGGTAACGGATATTCACTAAAGGATAAAAATCAAGTCAAAACGGACAAAACCGAGAACGGGAATGAAAAGAGCGTGAAAAGGCAAAAAGTCAACCAAGTCAAAGTCAAAAGTCAAAGACGAAGCCGATATCGAAGAAATGTTAAATGGGCCAACCCGTACCCATCTAATGGGCCGGGTCAGCCCATTTAAACATTATGAAGACTAAAAATAACCCAAAACCTTTTTTGTAAATAAGCCAACCCAAAATCATATTAGGCCTAAACTGTCAATAAAAAGGTCCAAACACATTTAACCGTCATTAAGCCCACAACACCCTTAACCTTTATGTCGTTAGTCCTTAAGGACTAACAGTGTCAGTCCAAAAGGATTAACGGTGCAAACACACCATACAAACTCAGGGGCCAAAGTTTCCATTTCACAAACTTATACCCAGTCAAATAATCAAACCATTTTCCTGCCAAACTCAATTCCCTACTATTCATTATCCATGTCCCCACCTTCCCCTGCACAACGACAAACAAACATCACACCCCTTAACCCCACAACATAAACAACAATATCCATGTTGGCAATCCTCTAAACTCTTATTCGTCCATGGAAAAGATAAGAAAATTTGAAGGGCTGAGATCACTAGGCTTGATGAGCAAGAATTTTTGATGGCTATGATGAGTTTTGATTTTACTCTCACACGATAACACAACTTTGATGCACTCACAGAATCCAGTTAGCACAAGATGAAGACGCCAAGACCCCTCTCATTTATCTTTAAATATGACCCTTGTAGCCATTGATAAGGCATCTAGTAGTACTTTACAACTTATTGTAGTAGTAGTTTAGCGTCTTTCAAAGTTTTGTAACCTCTTTTAAGAATTAATGAAATTTCAAGTTTTAGTTAAAAATCTATTTTTATAAAATTCTTGTTAAATTGTGTTTGAAAGTGTTTGATAATCTCAAATTAAGCGTTTTACACTTATTATAAGCTGCTAGTTTGAACTTTATAAGCTTTCCCTGACTTGTAGGTTTAAATCCATCTTACTTCACAAAAAATCCACTCAAAAGCTTTATGGATGATAAGCCAGAAATGGAAGGGCTTATGGGTTTCACCAGCTTGTTTCTAACAAGCTGGAGCTTGTAGATCAGCCATGAGTTTTAGTGCCTTGTTTAAGCAAAAGGAGTTGTAAGTTTCAAAATTTCAAGTTTTAGCTTATTAACTGCATTTGCTTATTGTCTGCTTATTGGTGCTTATTGCTTGCTTATATCTGCTTATTATAGCTTATTATAGATGTTTAGTGCTTAAAATACTTAGGTTGTAGTTTAAAAATCATTTCTGCAAGTTTTCATAAAAATCTGTCTAATTAGCTTATTAAGTAGCATAATCTGTTCTAGCTTATTTGAGTGCTTATCTGTGGTTAAATTTTTTTTATTATAGTTTGTTAGACTTATTAGATATCTGATAGTGCAAAGTTTTGGCTTAAATTAGTTTAAAATGTTAAAATCAGTTTTTAAAAGGGGTGTTTGGATTAACTGAGTTAATGGGTCAAAGTGGGTCAAAATAAAAAATTGCTTTGTGCTCTTGAGTCAACTTTGATTAGATAAAAGTAGTGATAAAAATCAGTTTGTTTAAGTTTGAGTTTGACAAGCTCTTTTAGGAAGATTTAATCAGTTTTAATAAGGTTTTGAAGTTTAAATCTTAGTTTTGAATTTGTCTCTTTCAAATCTTAGAAACTATGTGTCTAAAATCTGTCCAAATTGCTTATAATTAAGTTTTGCTTAATAGTTGTCTTAAGGACTGTTTTATGCTTTTATTTAGTGTCTCAATGCAGTAGAATGGATTAGTTTTAATGTTATGTGTCAATGGAGTTTTAAGTAGTAATTCTGCCAAGCCTTGTTTAGCTTTAAATAGCCATTTTTCAATTCCAAATTTAGATAAGCTAAAGTTAGTTTTAGTTTCTACAATTGATAGCACAAGTAGATCTTAGGGTAAATTTGATATGTTTTAGCTTAATTTGTAGTTTAGGGCTTATTAGATAAGCTGAATTTAGGCATGCACTTTAGTCCTTAAAAACAGAAAAAAACCAAAAAGATAAGATTTTAGTGTAAACAGTCTTTTCATAAGCCTTTTTCATGGCTTATATGTTTTTCAAAATACTTTTTCTTTGTTGATTCTTGAAGCTTATAGGATAAGCTTTGTAGTGATATAAGTCATTAAGCCATAAGGATCCATTTCCTAGCTTAAAAATAAGCTAGAAAGCGCCCCTTTGGCTGTTTGGTTAGTAGGTTTTGGCCTAACTGCTTATTAGCTTTTCAGAGCTTTTGGCTTGTTAGGATTGCTTAATTTGTGCTTAGATTTGCTTAATAGGTTAGGTTTAAGTTCCTGTTAGCTTAATTAGTTTAGGTTAGAGCTTATTTAAGCTTTTTAGCACTTTTAGTTTAGAAATTTAAGTTTAAAAGCCTTTAAGTGATTATGTCCTTTAAGCTCAGTTTAGCTTATTTTTCTTTGCTTAATTTTGTTCATAAGTGCTTAATAAATGTAGTTTAGTATCTGTGTTAGCTTATTTTTCCTTTTAAGTCTAAAAAATGCAAACAGTTAGCTATATTGTGACTTAGTGTTAAAAAGCATTCTGTCAGCTTTTAGAGCTTATTTTTGTGCTTATCTTAGGTTTTTATAAAAAGTCACTTTTTAAAAATTGCTTATTTTTAGATCTTAAAGCTTTTTCATAAGAAATTTTACAAAGATAAAAACATTGGGAAAGTGGGAAGCCCAAGGTGAGCCAAGGCTCGAACCCTGGACCTCTACCACCCTCTACCAACGTATTTAACACACACACTCACTACCACCAGCACCAGTAGGGCTATCTGGTGGTAGTTTTCATAATTTATTATATAAGGCCTTTTAGCCCATTTAAGCTATAAGCCTTTTCGGCTTATTAACAGCTTATTTGGATAAGCTGTTTCACCCCTTTTATTTTTCTTAGATTTAGCACTGTCCAAGCTACTTTTTGTAATTTTTTCAGAATTTTTTTAAATACTTTAGTATTTTTATTATTTAATTTAGATAAAAACAGGTTTTAATTCATAATAAATTGAATAAAAGTCAAAAAAATATAATTCTTTTTTTTAAATTTTCTTTTATCATTTAGGATTGTTAAAAATTAATTTTGCTTTCATTGGGTTAAAATTGTAGAATTTGTTTTTATAAAGAACGGGATTTGGTCCCGTTATTGTTTTTCTTCGTTTTTTACTTTAATTGCTTACGTTTTTGGTTTACTTTTCTTTGTTCTTGCAATTGGGGCAGTCCTCGGGCAAAGAAAAAACAAGCATTTTCAACCTATACACTATGCTAGCAAGACTATGAACGAGGCTTAAACTCATTACACTACGACCGAAAAAGAATTACTTGCCGTGGTGTATGCCTTTGAGAAATTCCGTTCATATCTTGTTATGTCCAAAAGCATAGTGTATACTGACCATTCTGCCATCAAGTATCTCTTTGCCAAGAAGGATGCTAAGGCAAGACTCATGCGGTGGATCCTATTGCTCCAAGAATTTGATATTGAAATTCGAGACAAAAAAGGAGCAGAAAATCTTGCTGCAGATCATCTTTCAAGACTGGAAAATCCTCACCAAGATAAGTTCGAGAACAAGGAAATAAATGAAGCATTTCCTCTCGAAACCCTTGGATCTATTGCTCTTAAAGATGATAGTACCCCATGGTTTGCAGATTTTGCAAACTACCATGCGGGGAAATTCGTTATCAAGGGAATGACATCCCAACAAAAAAATAAATTCTTCAAGGATGTCAAGCATTATTTCTGGGATGATCCCTTTCTGTTTAAAAACTGTGCTGACCAAGTGATCAGACGTTGTGTTTCTGGGCAAGAAGCTTTAGACATTCTCAAAGCTTATCACAGTGGACCTACTGAGGGACACTATGGTGCCAACTACACAGCAAGAAAAATCTTTGATTCAGGATTCTATTGGCCCACCAT